>JAYKAV010000001.1:7913007-7978560 GCA_035582835.1 Phoebastria nigripes
AAAAAAAAAAAAAAAAAAAGATTTTCCATGCACTGAATCCATCCAAGTACCTACATCCTTGGGACTGTCACCAAAAAACGATGAACATTATAAGACATCGACTCTACGCTAGTTGCAGTTCATATTCCATACACGTGTAAACAATGGTTATTTCTTCTACTGGAATAGCAATTACTCCATAAGATCCCTTCAAACATGGCAACAACCTCAGCATCGGTTTTTCTCCGTTCCTTCACTAGCCTCCACTTCCCAAAGAGTAGGCAAAGTGGAACCGAGAGCAATGAGACGAAATGGTGCTGGAGGAGAYGATAGAAAAATATATTGTTCGCTGGTTTTTATTTTTTGTTTCTGCTGAGCAGGATATTTACAGGTAGGTAGGTCTCAATAGATCATCTGCTTCAATGACAATGTCCATTCACTGTCTAAGTCTCAGTGTAAAGGGTTCCCTTTCTGGCTTTAAGGCACTTTATTTTGGGTATTTTTCTCTTACCTTGCTAGGTGTCAATTCATAGGGATCACACTTTCCTTGTATTTGGCCTCCCCATCCCCATTTCCTCTTAGAATACCAAAAAAATTCCTAAGCTTACTGAAGTCATTCCAAAAATGTTAAAGAAATTTGGGAAAAAAAGATCCATGAAAAAAATATTTTAGAAAGTAATCTTTGGAGATCATTTACTGCAAGTATGATGTATACTACCTTATCAGTGAGAAGATGCAATACGTTCCTAATATATATATATATATTTACACACACATATATATATATATAAAATATTAAAATGACTAACAGATATTCAAGGAAAGGTCAAGAACCTAAAACAATGGATATTAAATAAATTAACGGTCTATCAGATACGGAAAAAAATAATCCCAAAACAAAACTAGTAATCAAATGTAATAATTGTTCCCATTAACATCACGTAACCGACTGAACAATATCAATGCAATCAGGTGCAGTACACTCGGTATAGAAGATTTTTCAAAGTTCTCGTTAGGGATCTCTAATTGTTCGTTGCGTACTGTCGCTTTGCTGCAAGAGATTCGCATTTCCCATCCTCTTCCCCTCCCTCATTACGCTTCGGCATTTCTTGATCACATCGTCTCAGTTCTAGACAGGACAGCGGTTGAGGATAATACACAGAACCCACCACGGATTCTTAAAACATTACGTCCATATATGGACCAAATATAAAAGACAAAAATTTCTACAAGGACTAATCGGGTAGCAGGTTGTGCTTACTTTCTTCCCTCCCTTGAAGTCGCCTGGCCATAATAAGTGGGAGTGTATTTTTAAACTGAAATAATCAGCCATTTGGAAAAAAAACCTCCTGCGATTAATACCCTTATCATGGCCACACCGTTGTTTTTTTTTTTGTTCTAACGCAATTTAAAAAATAATGGCTATCCTTAACAAAAGAAGCAGAATCTTTGCACGGTAGCAGTCACAACAAAACATTTAGATAYACCGTTTTGTCACTTGGCTTGCACGCTCAGGTCCCAATTTACAGAATCCCAGCAACGAAGACAGCAACGGAAAAGGTAGGAAACAATGTTTTGTTCATAAGGAAATTCTAATTCAAGTCAGATTCCGCTGATCGGTCAGATAACTCTTAAACAATTTTTTTGTTTGAAGGCAAATATTGATCACAGTTTTGTTCAAAACAAAAAACACAACAACAAAAAAACCAACGGCCTTGTTCTTCTCAAAATGAGCGCTTTGTAAGAAAACAATGATGATTTCTAAAATATATCCTGTGTGGTCTTTTAAAAGTGAATTATCAAAAAACATTTTCCCAAAAATAAATTAGATAATTAAAAAAAAAGTCTTTTCCAGCATAGCTGGACATTAGGCTGTCCTCACCGAGCCATTAGTATTGCTGCTTTTCCCAAAATTTGGGTCATTTTTTTCAAACCATATTTCAGCCAGCTGTTGTGTGGACCCATAAGTTGAAGCTTTGGACCCCAAGCACATTTTATATTGTTTTGGATCAAGATTAGGGTCACAAAAAACAGGGTGATGCACATGGACTACTCCAATTTCTTGGCTTCGGAAAGTTTTTAAGCCAGCTTGAATGACTTTGTTAAATAGGTCTACGTCTTCAAGGCCCCAGCCTTGGATGGAGACATCAAAGCCACCTGCTCGAAGAAGATCACCTTTGTAAATACAGGTAATACCAAAGCCATAGTTCCTCCAGAAACCTGTTTTCTGGGTGAAGGCAAAATGATTGTCACTAGGAACTTTTCCACTATAAACAATCTTTGGATCATACTGGCTAAAAATGATGGGAAAGTATACTTGTTGACCCAAAACTGTATTGGCTCTACACCGCTGGAGGAATTCTGTGGTAAACACTAAGTCAACATCACAGAAGAAAAGTAAAGACTCGTTCTGGAACTGAGAAGATCCGACTTCCAGAGCCAGTGCCCTCGAGAACTCCCCCGACACCGGTAAAACCTGCATGTCAGCCTTGGGGTATTTGGAGCGGTAATCTCTCATCAGCTCGATCTGCTTCGCTTTGTCAGGGTTGGAGTTAGAATTGAAAAGCAGGACAACCAGCTTGACATTCTGGTTTGGAACGAGGCATGTCTTTTCAAAATTCCCCATGAACCTTGCGAACATGTCAAAACGTCCGGAGAGAGGAATCAGGATGTTGATCTTCTTGTCTTTGAGTTCCTTCCTCTCTACTTTTGATCGGCTGAGCTGGAAGGGAACAAACATCTTCAGTGAGTTGGAGAGGAAAGACAAGGATCCAGAATCCTGGTTGATTTTGCTGGCCAGCTCTTTGGCGTCCATCTCTTCGTGCTCCATAAACTGGATCTTGCTGAACGTCTGCTGCAAGTACGCGTGCCTCCTGACGGGGACGGTCATCTTCTTCCCCTTATGCTTTTTGTACAGAAGCAGCAAGTCAAGAACGTACTCTGCTCCGTACATCGGATTTACTCTGCGATAGCCATACTGTATTTCCTTGAAATCTATGATCCTCCCCCGGGTCTTAGCGTTGGCGTTGATCATTTCCATGACCTGCATAACAATGTCATCCAACGCTTCACGCTGAGAAGAGTCCATTCCTCTCCGAGGGGGCTGCCCGTCGGCACCCGAATACAAATACTTTCCTGTAAGAAACTCCCACTCCAAGATTTCTTCCCGGTGGCGGGGCTGGAATCGCATGAAGGAGGGTGGCATCCCCAGCTGCAGGTCATCTTTGTGGATTTCTGTATTGCTGTATTTGCTCATCAGGACAATTTCCCGGTGCAACTGTACAGTCCGGTGGCGCAGCTCTGCTATCTTGCGGCTCAACATGTAGCTGTGAAGTCTGTACTGGTACGGGGGGTTCTTATTGGGGTGCAGCGTTATAGCTCTGTGTATTTTGCTGTTCCTCAGGTCTCGGATATAGCCTTTTTTGTTCTGCTCATAATTTTCATAAAACAGCTGCTGCATCTAGAAGAGAGAAAGGAGAAGTTAGTGTCTCGGCAGTGCTGTCCTTGTGAAAGTCAGCCCACGCAGCCCCTGCTGCGAGAAAACTCCTCCTTGCTCGCAGGGCCAGAAGGCTTTCTGCATAAGCTGTTCTTGGTTTTAGGCACAGGTTGTACCAATACCAGCTGCTATTCAAGGAAATTAAGAGGATTATTCGTTGTAAACTGGTAAAAGAAAACATCTACCATGGATTTGGGATTACAAAAGCCCATTCTAGAGATACCACCGTCGGCCAAACAACTGAGCAGTAAGTGGATTGTAAGCTCATTTTTTCACAACAATACACCACCACCAGGAAAAAAAGAACCATGAAGCGTTCACTACAAAACTCTTACTATTCTTCTGCCTCCCATGGGCTTTAAGAATAATAATAATAAAGAACAATAAAAAAGGATGCCATATACATAGTAAGCAAGTATGACGACACCTTTTCCGTTACACCCAAATGCTGTTGAGGCATTAAAAATCCAGCTTGCTGAATGTTTTAGTCAAGATGCTAAATATGTTATCTCAAGTGCTGCAATGCAAAACTACAGTTCCCTTGTCATTTTAAAATGTCAGTAGAAAGTAAAACGCACCTGAGATTCCTAGCAGCAGTTCCAGAAGGCAGGTAATACAGGATGCATATGTACACTAGTATAAAAGCATCCTTAAAGTGGAAATTGCTATTTCAAAACAAGAAGATAGCGAGCTAAGATTAGATTCAGAAGCCTTACGGAAAGCCACAACTTAAGAAAAGCAAGCAAACCGGCTTTACAGTTTTCAGTAGGTCAGGCAGTAGCTGATATAATGAAAGGCATGTGAAAACCAGGATGATAACGTGGAAAATAAGCTGAAAAAAAAACTCCAAGAGGAAAAAAAACCCTCAAGGCCAAAGTTATATATCAGCCTAGACAATGGACATTTAAAAAGATCACGGGCTGATTCTATGTCACAACACAAAGGTCATCAACCTGCCAGAGGAACTGACACGACAGCTTCATCTGATAGAGGATCCAATCTATGTTACTGGCAGCAGAATTTGCTATAGCTAATACAGTCAATAAAGCACATGTAAAAAGGCTATAAAGATTAGCAAAGAGCTAAAATCCAAAAAACAAACAGAAGAGAGAATGACTCAAATATGATGGCAATTAAAGGGAGCACTAAAAGGAAAATCACAGGCACAGAAAGCCTCCCTTTAACAGACAGCACAAGTGATGCTTCTACCAGCTGTTCAGACCCAGCAGAAGTCCTGTTTTATTAGGCCTTCAGTTGCATTTTTCCCATTATTGTGGACAGACATTGAATCTAAGGGATAAACTTACACCTGGATTTAATTGCCGCTATCTTAACAAACCAAATGTGCGCATATTGAAACCTAAATTCAGTGTATCGCTGTGGACAGCACAGGAGCAAGCTGCGCCTACTTGAAGCGGCTCGCGTGGATTTTACAAATGTACATGATGAATGAACAAATGTAATTCATTTCAAAGGAGGGAGGGAGGAATTTCAGCCAGACTGAGAAAGAAAGGACATTTTTTTCATGGGTCATCACCAATCCCCTGCCCCTTCTCCTCTCCTGCTGAAGTTCACCTTCTTGCCTGCTCTCCCCCAAGTGATTCCTGCTGCTTTCATGCTGTCTGCAAGCAATTCAGGCCAGAGGCTGCCTCTTATTAGATAGATCCCATACGGCAACGCAGCCAAAAGAGAACATCTTGGCGATGGCCTCTTGGCAAGCCACAGATGAGCTGCCTGTCAAGATGTATATCCCTTTAGAAGTCATGCGAGATTTAAGAGTGCTACAGGCAGAGGTTAGTTGGTCTAATCCTATGTTCAGCAGAGTTATCCAAATTGAATGAACCTCATGCTTTCCCGAGAAGCATGTTTTTCCACTCACCCAAAGACTGTTCTTCATTTGTATCCCTATATTGTTTCTCTACTAACAACGCTTTATTTTTTGTCCACTTTGAACCTCGCTGCTTCTGTTAAGGGCTCTAGGAGACCTCAAATCACACCCACTTACGGTCAGTCCTGTAAGCACAATTTATTACAATGGAGAGCTCACACAGCAAGAACAAGACCAGTCCAACACCGCAGGACCCACAAGTATATTTTTACTGACTCCACTGACCTATCCTCTCTAACACAACATACATATATATATATATGACTAGAAGTATTAAATGCATATGGTAACAGGCTGGAAATTTCACTGACATTTTAACTACAATACAACTATAGGCACAGGCTTTCCCAAGAGTATTGTGACATTAGATAAAAATTCTTAAATCATGTCATTAGGCAACTATTATTTAAAGGAAAATTGGCAATAGGACTTAATTTCAAATCTTGTTTTGAATTTATAAGAAAACAAAATCAAGACCATGCAGCCTGAATGCATTTATTCCAAAACTGCCATCTAGGGCATTCTGAATTAGCTACGAGAGGAAACCATGAAAAGCAGAAAGCCTTTTAGATTAAACAACAAAGTTTTAATAGAATACCGATGGGTAGGAAAATGTTATGAAACTTCCCAATGGACATAAAGATATGAACCCCTAGCAAATGGCCCCAAATAAAATTAACAAGCATATTTTAAAGCTCTGGCTTGCCATGAAGGATCAACCTTTTAGCTAGGCTGGTTAACTTCTGAACTTTTAATACTACTTCTTGCCTCTTCCAAAAACTAGCTGACTTTGAAAACTGAACTGAAAATAAAACATATCTCAGCAAGTCTTTACTGGTGCTTCAACGCAAAGCAATTTACAACTGAAACATCTATTAATGGCCACCTTGCTCGAGCCAAAAAGGTGACAACTGTAACAAACCCTGCGCTCCGGCCAACCCTGCAATGCAACTAATGAGAAGCACCACAGTAGCCAGGCTTTTATATAATCCTATTTTTCAGAAGAATGCCTTGCACGGCTGGCACTTTCATTGTTTTTCCTATGAAGTCTCCCCCTCTCCTACTCCAGCATCCCTCGTCTCCTTATTCAGCAAGCAGCAACAGGCGCGGGATGTGCCAGCATCCTGCAGCCCCGATCCCCCATCTAGGAACCAAGGTACACCCCACACCAGTAGGAAACACACTGAAGGGTATCGGAAGGGGTTAATCAATTCAGAGAGTATAATGACTTACAAACTATTTTTGCACAGTGGCATGAAGTGCTGTAAATGAAGTCCAAGTGGCCAGCAGCCAACAGAGCAATTTAACCCTTCCTGGGCCGAGGCGCCTGCGGACACTGACCCAATGCTGCAGATGCACTGTGATGCCCACGGGCTTTCCTTCACGGTAAGGAGCCCCATGTGGATTGCGTTTTCTCACCCACATCTACAAAACTTGAAAGAAATGAGCACTTCCCTCCATACAGCTCCACCAACATTAATCCATTTAAATCATTAAGTCAGCGCTAGTCCTCGGTGTTGGGTTTGATCACTAACAAGGGCAATGTCCGACTATCGCCCATCACTGCTAACGTAGTTTCTACCTCATTTGGGTCCAAAACACTACGCTAAATATTACCTATTAGCACATGCGGGCTTTCGACTCCACGCAATGCTGGAAAGCCGTAAGGAAGACAAAAAATCATAACTACCTCTTGGGTACATCATTACTAGAGATTGGTGGGTGAGAGAAAACAACAGAGAAATTTACTTGTAATTTCTCTCTGTAATTTATTTGTTCCTCCCACGTAGCAGCCATTAAACACAGACACGGGGAGCAACACAAGCATGTCTAACAGACATTATGTGCAAACTTCCCCAAGCCTCTTACCAGATTCTTGGGAGTTGAACTCTTGCAAACTCTTCTTTTAGTGGAACAGGTTTCTCTATGATTCTTTTCAAAAAAAGAACCTTTCATGGATATTAATTTTGCAATGATTATATTCTAAGCATGCTTTGTTCTAGTGCAGAGCACTGAGAGCACAGGGATACAAAGAAGAGCTACTCTTTATTGACCACTATTTACTCTAGACCTGTTGAAGCCTTAAAAACCCTAATGTTCCCCAAACCATTAGAGACTGAATGTTTAACCTGTGGTACAGCTGTTGTGGGCACTACTGGCTCATGTCCAAAAGACCAACTGAAAGGAGAGAGTGTTATGTTCTTCGTTTTAAATGAAGAAGTCTTTTGCAGGCCAAAAAAAGTGTACTGGAGAAAATGGASTTTAAAAATAAGACCAGTTTATGCAGAAACTGGCCTGCAGCCACGGATTAGCCCCTGAGGGCTTTCTCTCACAGCTCCAGATTGTACTACCACAGCCCAGAAAATGCAGCCCCACAAGTCTCATGAAAAGCAATCATGGACAAGACATGTTGTATGGCAGGCTTCAAAATGCCCAAGATGTGCTTTAAATACAAAGCCAAACTAATTAAAAGCTCGAAAGATGGCTAATGTCACCTAGTGCATGAGCACCTCATTTGGGAGGAGACGAGCACGTACGTCCCTCTCCGCAGCTGGTGCAGAGYTGTTCTCCTACAGAAGTAACATGGGTGCCGGGACAGCCCTTACCCTGCCCCACAGTTCTGCTGCCAAAACTACGCAGGATGCTCGCCCCCATCTCCTCCTCGCTCCTCCTTCCAGAGATGCAGCCGTAGCGGTGCAAGGGGGCAGTTCCTGTTGGTTGGTTGAAGTGAAATGAAAGATGTTTTGCACCCACATCCCAAGTAACTGTATGAAGTAATTGTAGCTACGCTTTGCCACAATAATTGCAGCTTTGCCACTTTGGTGATTAACCAAAACAGATCACTAGTTTTCTGTGTTTTAAATCACCAATATAGCTAAATTGATAAAATATTTTGCATGTAGACCCAATGGAAAGGAGCAGCGGGTCTTCGTTTACTGCTGACTTGCCTATGGTGGAGAGGGAGACTGTAGTGACCTCGCTGGACACAACTCTGTGTATTCAGGGTTCTTAATAACGATGATCTTTCCGTTTTAAATCCCGATGCTTTATGTGCGATCCCACAGCTAACCACTGACATGACTGAAGTCACTCCTGGGCAGACTTATTATGGTGGAGACAAACACAGGGAAGTGATGGATAAACACTCATTTCCAGTGAACTTGGCAACTCGTTCATCCCTGTAACCTCCCCAGTTGCCACTACAGGAAAGGATGCAGGAAACGCCACTCGGCGCTGGGAGATCAGACTTCCCTCTCGGCTGACAAGTGAAACCCCGAGCTCTGGAGCATGATTAAATGATGTGATCCCTCAGACAAGTTACTTCTCACACAAATTTCATCATGTACCACTGGTTTGCATTTGCTCTATTTCATAAATTAAAGAGGGGCAAGAAAATCAGCTGGACATCCCGAACAGCCAGTACTCAAAATTTCCATAGCAGACTGCTAGAGAAGCAGAGGCAGACCCAGCTGTGATATACTGCGACCTCTGAGTGCAGTAACTCCAGGCATGCTCTGAAGCAAGAAGTTTATTTTGTACAACACAATTGCCTCTTCCTATACGGTACTAAGTGAAACAGCACCTGTCTCACCCAAGAGCCTCGCAGTGCCTTCTGCACTGCTCTCCTCCCAAACATATTCAAGAAAGGAAGCCAAGTACCTAAGGCAAGTTTCAAGCACAGCAAACTCAAGGTCATTGAATTCCCAAGGAATTTGTGAATTAGGAGAGTTACTGCTGGAGTTCAATCTTTTTTTAACAATACCAAGTAGCTGTTTAATTAAACAACTGTCCTTTTCCCAATCCTTTAAGCAAGTAGAAGAGCTTAAAAATTACTTATTCATTTACAGTTTCTCAAACCAAGTAGCCTTTAAAGTATTCCCATCTTGGCAACAGAAAGAAGAAAACCTGCAAAAATGAATGTGTCTTCAAAACTGGCATCGAGTACTTCACCTCCAACCTTGAGCTTGATGATCTCATTACCCAAAACCTACACGTGAGAGCAATCCACAGCACTTGGGAACTAACTGTGATCCTCCAGCTATGAAGCAGAGAACTTCCCTCCGCCTGGCCCTGCATTAAAATGAGCTTCATCCTCCTGGTCTAAACGAGGATACAGGATCCTGGTCTCCTCTTAGTCCTGAAGCCAGGATTCCTTCCTCAGGTCTTCCCTATTTTGTATAAGGGAGACAAGTTGAATCAGACCTGCTGTGTAAAGAAAAGAAAGACTAGTGCAATTGCATAACGCTCTCGAAAGAAGATAGTTGCTCATTTAGTGAAACATCCTTCCCCTTGAGTGCATCTGACACACAAACTACACAGGTGCCATCGTGCACTCCAGAAAGCCTGGAACTGCTTCTCTAGAGACACAGATTTGTTTTTAAAGCATAAACCAGAATATAACCTGAAAGCATTTTGTACCTTAGGAATAACCAGATAAAACAAAATGTGCCATTTTAGGATATTTAAATTTAACTGTGCAAACCTCAGGAGAGCTGGATGCAACTGCGGGCTATGCTTCCAAAAGGTTCTGATTTAACAGAAACAAAACCAAACAAAACACCACTAAATATTAACAAATGTTCTATCCTGCGGCTATTAAAGAAGCAGAACATCATAGGTGCTAATGACTAATTATCATTGCTATTGCTTGAGAAAGTGTGCTCAAAATTTGTTTCTAGCATAATTTCCAAATTACAAGTCCTGGTGCAAACTGCTGTTCTGCACATGGCTCTCCCTTGCTCAAGTTAAGGCTTTGACCCACGGGGCAAATGATTCAGCTCTCCCTCTCCAGCAGAGAGGACTGCCTCTGTCCCAGATCCAAACAAAACCAGGAATACAGTGACTCGCTGCTGATTTGTTCATTTAAAGGCCAGACTCAGGGATGATGCCAAACTACTTGCCCACCGAATATACTGTGTCTCGGGATTTCTTCTCCTTGTTGTCAACTCCACACTTTTAGGCTCTGCAGTACAGGCAGAGTACAAGAAAAACTTGGTTTTCATTATGAATTTCAACAGGCCCATGAAAAAAAGAGCCGCAGCCTTGGAAGTCTGTATCTGCTCTTTCTCATGCAAAGTGTTAAGATTTCAGAGGAGCAGCACATGACCTGTGGAGGGTAGTTTTTTGGAGATGATGAGCAGAAAGCTTCTGACACCCTGGCAAATATTTTTTTGTATGCTGGAAACAGAGTTAGAGGGATGCGGTCTCCTCTGAGCACAGACTACAGAAGAGAAGACCTCTTCTGGACTGCTGTGTGATTTTCCACCATGTGTTTTCAAGAGGCAGTAATGTAATCATTTAGAAACACTTTTGTCCATGGAATTCAAAGATTCCTACTTGGGAGATACTTTCCACATCCAGTGGTTTTGTAGGAGTTGCGAGCCATGATGGATGATGAGCCTTTTTGGTCCCAAAACACTTGGCAAGGCCACCACAAGCTGCTGCTTACAGAGGGGTGGAGAAGAAACCCTCTGCTTAGAGAAACTTCAGCTGCAGCCTAGGCATCCACGCATCATCTCAACATCAGTCCAACATCAGAAATAAAGCTGAAGTGGCATAGCCTCTCTGCCAGACTGGCTGGGGACAGCAGTGATTTTGTAGCACACACCAGACCAGGTCGCCAGGTCTCTGCCAACACCAGATTCTACAAGAACCCCTGAGTAGGTACACAGTGCCCCACATGGAGACAATGTCATGGTAACAGGTCCGGGCTGAAGGACAGTACTGAAGCAGTCACATCAGCGCAAAGCTCTAAATCTCTCTCAGCCTTCACAGGAGATTATTGTGAATTTAATTAGGCAAAGATTTGGCCTCACAATAGCTACTGCTGCAGTTCTTCCCTGGGTGTAAAAAGGTGGGGTTGTATTTTAAAAAACAGATTGATTTTCAAGACTTTTGGCACTTCCAGCTTAAGCAGCACCGTTTTGGATGAGGAGGGACACAGCTCCCTTCTTAATGGCAACGGGCCATGCTTGCTGTTTCTGATCCCTCACGAAGACTCGTGGCAGGAATAGATCTTTTGGAAAGGGGTGAGAGGGGAGCTGGGAACGCTGAATAAAATCCCCAAGACAAGGCCAACTGCTGAACTGCCTGTGTCAAAGCCACAGCCCTTCGAACCTGCAGTGCCAGTAACAGCCTCACAGTGACAGAGCATCTTTCATAACCGCATTTAGAAATCCGTCTGCTTTATGCCTTCCTAACAACCGATGGTAAAACCACTTCTCTGCCAGCAGCATCAGCATTGGCTAATGAAAACTGACAGAAAACTGGGAATATATTAGATTTCCGATTTCTCTGCTAGCGAGCCCTCCTCCCAGCTGCCACAACAGCCGTTCTCATGGGTGCTGCTGCGTTGTGCCTCTGCCAGGCAAGCAGCCGGAAAAAGGGACTTGTTCAGGACACACTCTTGAAATCTTAGCCCCTTCCAAATCAGTGGTGACCTGTCCCTTGGAGATGGCAGCTGCACACCACCTCATGCTGGTGGGGATGTCTGAAACACATAGCAAGCCAGCATTTAAATAAACTCTGAGAGTGGGCTCATTCCATCCACTTGGCCTCGCTGGATCCATGTGGACATGCTGGATGAATGCTTGGCTCCGCCTGCATCTCACTGGTGTCACCTGCTTTGCAACACCACAAAGGACAAGGTGATGGCTGAATCGCTGTGGTGTTAACCGGATGGCACAGCCACCTCTCTCCTCCGGGCCTGGAGTTTAACGAGTACTCCAACATGGTGCTCGCTAACTGCTTTTTCCAGGGTCATGCTGAAGACACCCAATACTTAAGGTGATTTAACACCTACAGCCCTTTAGTAAAAAGGGCATGCAGCAACTCTGAGCGTGCAGGTGATGGGGAGCTCCATGGGGATTCAGCTGACTTCTTTCAGATGAAAAGTCCCCATCTGACAGCCAGCCCTGTTAGTAATTCAGCACACTTCGAAGGCCACTGGCCATCGCAGGTGTCCCTGCTACCCCTCCAGCTCAACAAGCTCAGGAAGAGCCACTGTGGCTGAGCACAAGGCACCAGGGCCTGCGATTAACTATGTGTCAGCCCCCCAAAAGCAGAAAGCCTCCCAGCAAGGACCACAATCTCCCTCTGCTTGCTGCAGCAAGGCCGCCTGCCTTTGTTGGCCACTGCTGAAGGCTGGCCTGCTCCGAACGGGAGAGGAGCCGGCAGCACAAAGCAGCGCTGGGTTTCCTGCCCGGGACCGGTGTCAGCAGGACGCCCCTCCAAGGCATCCAGCAACAAAGCGGGAATTCACTCCGCGATCCTCTGGCTGCTTCTCCTAAATTAAGCTGGATTTAAAAGAACATCTCATTTTATTCCTGTTGGTGGAAAATAAGAACAAGCCATGGAGTTCCTTACAAACTCCTGCAGAACCGGTGCCCAATACAGACATAACATTTGTGACACAGGCGGACAGTTTCACTGCTCCTCTTTCACCAGCCTGCGAGCTCAGATCGGTTCTTCATCTTCAGTCTGGTTTTTCAGCCAGAGCCACCATTTCTGGAGCTGGTTTGAAGACCATCTACAAGGGCCTGGACTCCATCACCAGCTTGTTTCACACGGGGAGCAGCGCAGGATGACAGCTTCCAGGGTTCACTAAAGCTGCACAGCATTGTTCTGAAGTGTGCGTTTTAAACGCGTGCACATTTTTTTTTTTTGCCAGAAGAATTGTTTAATAATTGCTCAGAGGAGGGGAGAGAAATAAAGCCACAAACCCTTGTTTTATGTGGAGAAGCCACACGTTTCAGTCAGCCCATGAGGATCCTACAGCTGAGCCCTGGCCCTGGGATAACGCAGCTTTAGAAGGCTGTGATGGTAAAGAGCATCGTGCGGTAACGCCGCTGCTGCAGACAGAATTTCCACAGTGAGATGCCATGATTGCGAAAGTGTTTTTCTTGTGCTCGTATCATTACCACGCAGGACTTAAAGCCTGCCCACTATTCTGTGCTGAGTTTAAAAGCAAAATCTGCCCTTTGTCTCATCACTGGAAAACGTATGTACACCGTCCAGCATAGACGTGGCACTGCCAAAACCGTAAGATGACAAGGTACACACAAGTAGTACAGTAGTTTGGTTATAAAAGATACAGCTCCTTGATCAATGGGGGGATCAGCAGAGGAAGTTTGCCCATTCAGAGGGCTGATGATCTCTCAAGAATTTTACTTTCATGCCCTGTACATCAAAAGTCCCACAAATTGTGCATTAACAGCTCTAACTAAAAATGTCACCTATTTTTATTACTTGCTTCGCTGAAGCACAAGGGATAATATATTTAAAATAAGGCATGTTTTAGGAGAATGTAGTGATTCACTAATGCAAACCAAAGCCTCATTTTGAGAGGGTTTGCAGGTTGGGTGCAGATTCAACACCCCAGAAAGAAGAGAAAAGTGGTGAAAGAAGAGAAAAGCAGTGAAAGAAGGGAAAAGCACAGCTGCACGTGCACAGGTTTGGGACCAGCCCATTCCTCCGCAGTTTCATGTATGCTCTGAACTAAAAGAAAGGCAACATCTTTCTATGCAGCCACAGCTTTTATTGTCCTCCTGTCAGTGGAACAACTTTCTCATTATTAAAATGAGCTGTCAGGCAGACTGGCATTTCCCTCCTCGCAGTGTCCAAGTTAGCCCATTCGTTCAAATATGGTTAAAGATTTCACATAGTGTTGCTGGCTAACTGTATATGGTCTGAGGTTTTCTGGAAGTTTGCTGTCTGGCACAGTTTGGAAAAGTAACAAGCAGTGTAACTCTGCAGCGCTCTGTAACCAAGTGCCTCTTGCATTACACATGGTCTGTCAAACCAAGGGGCTCACCTCTGAGCGGGTGTGTTTAAGCTTCACTGATGTACGCCATCCATCATCTAGCTTTGACAAAAAGAATATTCAACTGCTGCTTTTGTAATGCCCTAAATTAAAGATGGAGATGTGGATACCAATAAACGCATGTTATGATGAATGTAAATGCATTAGCCACCATTAGAAATGTAAAGGGAAAAATAAATTATACACTGCCTCAAATATTCCCAAGCTTGGTGAAGGATTTGCTATTCACACAACACACTGAACTCCCTTCTGAACATTAGCCACGCACACATGAAGAGCTTTTTGGTCCTTTCCTAGGGTTTTCTTCGTTCCTCTGCTTCCAACCTGGAGGACCCTTCGTTCTGCTGGTTGTGACCAAGCTGCTGCAGGTGCAGTGTCGGGAGCGCGGACCCGGCTCCAAAACTTGTGCCCATTACCTGCAGCCACCGTTGCTCGGTCCCTCCATCCCTCCAGCAGCCTGCAAGTCTCCATTCACACCCAGCTAGTGCTTTCTTTCTCTTCCCTCCCCCTTGAAGGCTGCAGCCCCTCTAGATTTGGAAACTGGTCAGCTTGGAGGTATTTTAACATTCTCATTAGTGACTTTCCCTTATCCCATCGACACTTTTCACTCTTCTGGGAGACAGGGGCAATAGGAGGAGCAGGGAAACATGGAGATCTTCTGGATGGGTTTGACTGCTGGGTCAAAGTCCCATTGCTTTGGGAAACCTTGTGGGTGCTCAACGCTGCTGAGCACAACGGAGAAAGGCAGGGAGGGAGGAAAAGCCATTGCTGAGAAAGCAGAAGCAGCTTTAGCCAACAGATGGAGAAGGCTGGTGGAGTTACCAGCTTCGTTCACCAAACAGCGATGCCTTGTCTTCTTATGACCCATTTTTAGTTGTTGATCGAGGACATTTCAGGGATTTGACTCATGAATAGCAAATGACTTATGCTGAGTTTGCCAAAAAGCCTTCTCCTTGCTGCAGGAAGGCAGGGCTGCTTTGAAGTAGCTCCTGAACCAAGACAATTTACAGCCTGACAGCTTAAAGCTGCATTGAAACGGGTACTCGTTTCCTCGGGGCGTTATAAATCGCCGCGGTTCAGACGCAGGCGGGCCACCGGCCCGGGAGGGCAGGGTGCATGGATGGGGACTGTGTTCTTCTGCTGTCCCACGAAGGCACGTCCACGAGGGAGCCAGAGCCCTTCAATGGGGCTTTCAGAGGGACACACAGGACTACTTTCTGCTCATTTTCCTTAGTACTCTTCTGAGATATACTTGTATCATCTGAACTGCAGGTTGTTCCCGAGTTCAGTGCGGTTTTGAGCTGGAGCTAATAAGGGCTCTGACGTGAACCCGATGAGCAAATAGGTGCACTCCCAACTCACAGCCGAGAGCAGGCTTTAAAACCGCTACTGAGAGCAAGTTTTTGCAAACAGGCTCAGCTGGCGGCAGAGGGACGTGTTCCCCATTGCTGACTCAGCCCTGGGGGTAGCACCTTGTGTCAGAAAGCAAAGTGGGCACTGACACACTATTTGCATCTTAAAATAGCAGTACTGTTCAACACAGCTCATCTGGCAGGGCCTGGAGGCACCCAGAGAGCTCAGGGTGGGAGGAAGGCTCTCACTCCGCTCAAGGACATCTGTCAAGGACATACTCTATAGCAACAACCTGATTTGGAATGCCAAATCCAGCGCTATCAGTATTTTTTTCTAAAGCCTACAGAAAGAGCTATGCATGTACCCCAGGATTCTCACCCCTCATTTCATGGCTCTTTTGCCCATCACTGTTTGGTTTTTTTTAAATCAAAGAGCCAGCGGGTCAGCAGGCAGGGTGCTGGACCACGCTTTTCATCAAGCCGTGCCTCTGTTGCCTTTGCCTCGCCTTGACGCGAATGCCAAAGTCAAATACAATCCACCCACCCAAAACAGATGTTAGAAACCTCTCTCTCTCTCTTCAGCTGTCCTCTGAGGTCTGGCCTCCTGTCAAACGCCCAAGGGGATAGTTTTCTTTTTTATTTTTAAGGCAATGATAATATGTTCAAAGGCTTTTTTCTGTTTGGAGAAAGCAAATCTACACCTGGTCCAGAACTGCTTCAATACACACCAGCGAATAACAACCCTCTGTCTCTGAGGGAAGTTTGACCTCTCGACTTGCAAAATAGTTGTTTTCTACCTTCACAGAAATTTTAACAGCTAATTCAGTAGTGCCACAGGAACACAGGTGACAAATCGAGCCCAATCTATTCAGTGTACCATCTTTTTATTCAGCAAACTGTCAAAAGAGAACTTTTGTTTTCCCCTCTGCTATGACATTTGTTTCTACAAGTCTTTAAGCCAGAAGAATACTGAGATGATCTCCTGGGCATTTTGCTCTCCATGGAAACAGTGCATCATCACAGTATTTCCCACAGATAAAAAAGAGAGGAGCAAAGGACGGGCAAAGAAAGAGGGAGAGAGTGGAAGGGAGAAGGCACAACGGCAGACCAGAAGAGGCAAGCCTGCAGCACCTCTGTGTCGTCTCATAGTACTTTTTAAGCAAGATGTTCCTTTCGGGTACTTTGTGTCCTAAAAAAACGCCAAAACATAACAGCAGCCTGTGTTGCGCAAAGATGAAAGATGGAAAGCATTATGCTAACCTTAAAATGTAGCTCGGGGGCCTGGTGCATCACAGACTGTTTAGTATTAGCATTATCCAGAAAAGCACTGAAAAATGCATTGCAGGATATTGAAGAAATCTATATCCGGATATTAAAACTAGTATTCAGTAAACTGCTAGGAGTGACTAWCACAATATGGTCAGACCACAAACTTAATGAAGCCTAGGAAATAAAGCACCATGACTAATTTGAAGCACATTAAAAGAAATCACATACAAACTCCACTAAATCCATCAACTCAGAAAGGATACTTCTTTGCCTTACTTAGGACGGGTGAGGAGACAGACACATGTGATTTACACAACATGTTGTATTGCTCATTGCTTTATGTTGATTTTCAACAAAAGTACTGCCTGTTCTTGCGGTCTGGGATTTCACACTTGGAGGATTTCTAAGAAAAAG
The DNA here is from genome assembly GCA_035582835.1 of Phoebastria nigripes. NCBI lineage: Eukaryota > Metazoa > Chordata > Aves > Procellariiformes > Diomedeidae > Phoebastria > Phoebastria nigripes. The sequence continues at coordinate 7,930,227 of JAYKAV010000001.1, forward strand.
GTTTTACAGCTGGAACTGAAGTGATGTGGCCCGAACCTGAAGACCCGGCACACTTGGTGCCTGCCTGCTGATGCCTTCCTGTTAAGCAAAGCACTGTCCTCTTTGACAGCAAGGATGAGTGTCCAGGTTTTGTGACCCACTAGCAGAGTAACAGTGTCATCTTAGCAGATATAGCATGTTATTTGCAACGAGTCAAGAAGTAGGTCAAAGCAAGTCTTCCCGGCCCTGAAAGCCCAGCTTCCTGGGCTCCTCGTAGGCTGTTTTTTTCTGTGGTGTAGCCCTCCTGTCTACTTTGAATGGGAAAGAAACCACCCGACTCATTAAACGTCAGCTTCTCCATTTTGTCAAAGGGCTAAAATACATTGGGAAAGTAAAACAACCGCACAACATCAAAAAGCACACATCAAAAACCAACCCTATCCAAAACACTCTTCTCATCTTCTTCCTTCAGACAACTCCCACTCGGTACTAACTGAGACTGGAAACTGTCCTGGAAGGACATTTACCTGAGCTGGTCTGCTCTGCTCTGCTCTGGTTTGGCTTTATGTTCCATAGAAGAGCAACTAGACAGGCATCAGATGGGTGTGCAGTAACAACAGCGGGTGACTTGCTCAGGGTGGCAGCTGGAGCTTTATGAGCTGCAGGGGATCATACAGTAGTTCTGCACAGATATTGTGTTAGATAGGAAGTTGTGTGATAAATGCCAGCCTGGAAATTTCCCTACAGGAAAAGAGATATACTGAAGACTTGAAAAGAGCAGAAGATAGTAAGGGGTCGTGGTTTATGAGAGTAGGTGGAACTACTAATAATGATTTGTGCCCTGAGTGCTGCAAAATGCCAGAAAGAGCGAACTATGTGAACTCACCAAGATGCAGGTTTGTTAGAGATGCACCAATTAATGTCATTGCTGAATGATGTCAAATCCAAATATCAAATCCATTGCACTCGTGAGTTAGCCAGCTCTACATTAGGTTCCTTTCTTCACTTGCAAGTTACAGAAACCATTACCCTGACATAATGGTTAGGGTTTTAATAGCATGAATCTTTTGGTCATAACCATGAAGAAAAAAATAGTAATAATCTGTAAGCCTCAGTGGCAAACAAAAGAATGTAATCTTTATTCTCTTGCCCACTAAATAATTATGCTTACATCATGCTAAAATAAAAGTCTAGGTTGTGCTTTCTGCTGTTAAAAAAACAAGGAAGAGATCAAACTGTCCATATATATGGAATTATAAATCCAAGCCGTATATAACCCAGACCAAAGTATGTAATCAGGACATAACAAATGGAGTTTAATACTCAGAGGAAACCACAGCTCTGGAAGACATTTAAAGGAATATTTCCATTTTCCTAGGTACTATATCAGGTTCTTGGCCAGACATTTTTGATTGCACTGTACTAAAAATATAGTCCTAGTTTCAGAAGACAAAAATTTTAGAAGCATGACGAAATGTGAAAGGTAATTGCAATGCACCGCTGAGCTATTTTATTACATTATCTAACATCTTTAAAGAGTAGATTAGCTCACAGTGCAAACATTCTGGTTTCCCTGATGTTTAAGACCTGGCAGCGACACAAGCAGCAGAAACAACCCTGCCCGAAGACGGGGGAGTGGTGCTAGCGAGCTTCTGGAGCAGGTTTCCTCAGCAGAATGGGCAATGCTTTCCATCCAAGAACTACGTGGAAGAGCTACAGCCCCTTTGTAAACGCAGTCCAAGAAGATGGCTGGGAGAGGTGTGTGATCACTTGCCAAGCCCTCCTTAGCAAAACTGAAATAGCTAAACAGTTATCAGCATCGCGTGGGTCTCACTGCAGACATAAAACCAGGGGGAGACGACATGAAAAGCTGTCAGAGGGCCTGCAGGAGCCCACAGCCCCACAGAGCACACTCGCCAGTGGTTGAGAACTGCCTCCCCCCTTATCTTCCTTCATTTAATCCTAACTTCTTATCTTCCCAGAAAGAGAGGGCACAACATTAATGTGATAATGTCTTAAGAACTAAGGTTGCCCAAAATTAGAGATATTTACTCTTAAGAAAAGGTAAAAAGCACAATTAGAAACAGCAACTGTGGATATAACAGAAAGGACTCCCTACACCTGCAACAAACAACACACTTCAGTGGATGAGATTTGCCCTACACAAATCCCTGTTTACCTAGGATATCCGTATTTACAATGGCTGCGGTTATGTTTTTCTTCTGCTCTCTTTGCCCTCCCACCTGTTAGAACAAGAAGCGGTGGGAGCCCTCCCGCAGCCGCTCCGTTATTCACAGCTACTTTCCCTTCCTCTTCACTCTCTGGCTGGTTAGTCCAAGAAATGGATCTAGTTATCGGACAAAAAGCAGGGAGATAGGCATTAGTCTCTGTTTGTTGAGGGAAAGAATAATCACTAAACAAACTTCTATTTCCTTTGTGCAGCCAGGCTCAAAAATTAAATAACTGCTCCCCTCCTTAAGTACAGGGTAAACCTCTAGGGAACCTGCATGTGTGGATCCATGCATGGCATGGGATGCAGGGAATAAGCAAGTATCTCTCAAGAAAGGAAAATGGAGGCGAAACATCAAGGTCTTTAGTTAAAAGTACACAGTAGCTATATGTTGCTACCATCTAGTATATGACATTGCAGTTTATTGCTCTATAAAAGCCAGTTTTAATCCTGAAGGCTGTCTTCAAGCAGCAATTTAAATGTAGGGTTTCAAACGTGATATTACAAAACTGAAGACTCATTTTAGGCAAGATTGAATGAATTGTATTTTGAATGTTTTTTTTCTAAAAATGTACAGTCTGCCATAAAAACCAGTCAGAGAAACTACACCCAGAATACGAGGTGTCGATGGTCAAGCATATCCTCATTAGAGGGTGGCCAAATGATATTTATTTAAAGTGTTATGCACTATGAATTAAACATTTATTTTGTATCACCCAGTAAAATATTTGAACCTCATTTTGGCAGCTGTGCAAATTCTACCCCGACTGCATTGACTGTACTTCCTTTGACTTTCATACAGTCTCTCTTCTCGTTTTAAGAGAAAAACCTAAAAATCAAGAATGCCAAAAATGCAAACATTTGTGTGTCAGCCCACAGTATGCAAAAGGAGGATGAACGCAGATCACCCCTCAAGACATCATCTTTATTAAGGTCGCAGATGGAATTACAGTGTGATAATTAAAGTCTTTAAAGACTTGGCAACCTCATCCTATAAGAGTGACTCTTCTCAAGATCTGGGAACACAGACTTTCCACTCCTGGATCGGTGGCTTGAACAGGGACCATATTAAACATAATCTTGGAGATCTGACCATCGGTTCCTTTTACCCCTAAGGAGAGAAGGAGCCTCACAGATTTTGGCCAGATACCCCCTGCAGATCCTCCTGCCCAAGGTGGCTAAAGCTAGAGATGACAGCCTGCAAGAAACTCATGTCAGCCTGCTATTGATATTTACCCAGTCTGAAAAGTGTTTTGGCATGGTTTTAACAGGATTGCAAGATTTATTCCATTTCAAATGTTCTTTGGACCATAAAGCAGAGCAGTGCTGCTATGTGTCACTGTTTCATTGAATCAGCAGTAGAAACATGCCACTTTTTCTACCTCAGAACAGGCATGGAGGGCAGAATTAGCCTCCGCTACCCAAGGGACCGCGACGGCAGATGACAAACTAGTCGATACAAAAACTCTAACAACGAGAAACTGAAATAGGAACTGTTGACACCTACTTCTCTCAGGCAAAGCAAATTCAAAAAGCACGTTTTGACAGACCAACATTACTTCAGCGCTTGGCGCACAAAAGAATTGTCACCACTTGTACTGTCCGTTGTAGGGTGGTTAATGATGAAGCAGGAGTAACGCGGTGGGATGTTCTTAAAAAGCACAGGAATGGGAAAGAAAGGGTTGCAAGCAAGACTGCTGGGATTTGCTTCGTTTTCTTTAATTGAATGGGCATTAGCTTAAGAAGAAAAGGCATTTACAAAGGCCAAGCCACAATTTGAACACGAGGTGTGGGTAGTTACTGTCTGACAATATGGAAATGAGGTTTCATTATTGATTTAAAGGTGTAATGAGACCCAAGAGCTGAAAACAGGGGCACCACACTGTCAAAGTGGCTAAACTTTTGAACAGCTTCACCAAAATGGAGAAAGTAGGCAAGATAACACACTACTGCCCAACTACTCAGACTTCAAAATTAGATTAAAAACCTTTTTTTAAAGAAATATACTTTAAATAAAGTTTCTGGGAGCTGTTGCATGGCCTCTGTGCACAGAGCATCCTGGCTGCTTAGATGTGACCATCCCGTCTGGACTAGAACCCACAAATTCTCCGTATAGCTCATTACTTTATGCAATTGCCTTTATCTTGCTCAGCTGGTTCCTACCACTCACAGCCCTGTGTTAATAAACCTTTATTACTAGATCTGATATTTCGGAGCTTCAGCAGTTGTCCGCCAGGATCAGGGAAGATTTGGTGTTGTTAAATGTATTTGTGGTAGCAAAAGATAGCAGTGGAGGAGATCTGAGGGGCACCGGTGCTTTGCTCTGAAAAGCTGCTGAGCATCTCACACCAAACCAAGTCCGATGCAAGATAACAGTCCTTTTTTCTAAGAGGTCTGGCTAGTTAGCCATGCTGAAGGTCACTGTTGGTCACCAGAGCTGGTGTCAGGAATAATTCCTATCCCAGGACAGATGGGAGAATAAATCCTTCCCCCAGAGCGCTCTCCTACTGCAATGTGGGATATGCCTCTCTCTTAGGACCACTTAAGTACCTCTCACCTAATCAATCATCTGTCTGTGGAGAAGATCAGGAATTAACCTCTCTCTTGTCTCTCCCAAGCAAAATTGGATTAGGCTGAAATTCTTGAGTTAATACAGAGATACCTGGGTGAAACTTAACAGCCTGTGACGCATGCAAGATCAAATGAGCAAAGTCCAGGAGGGGACATGACTAAGTGCTCTACAAGCTACGACTCCAAGTGCAAGCACCGCCTGCTTTTCCAATTGCTTATGCTCTGCGCAGAAAAAGCGGATTTAGAGCTGTGGCTCCAAGGCTGCAGCGTGGTAGATCTGTATCAGCCGTATTGCTCTGCCTCCCTCCCCAACGTGGGGAGCACAGCACGGTGGTGCCAACCACAAGCATCCAATTTCATAACGAGTAACGGCACGACAACAGCCAGCTCTGGGCACTGCCATATGCCGCATCTCGTGGAAAAACCATTGTCAAACACTGTGCAAAGCCAGTTAGTTAAATGCTGCCAAGAATCAGCTGAAAGCAGTCGCAGTCTCCCCATCAACGTGGACGGGCGACTCCCATGAACCTGCAAGGACACAATATTCCTCCAGACACCGGCAAGTCCAGTTGCACATTTTATGCCGCTTCGGTAATGACACCGTTTTGAAGCGATCCAAGCCTCGGCCCCAAAGGATAAGTATTTGAGAGCAGGAACTCCAAGTTAAGCTGTGGGCACAAAAAGTGACTTGGGATTAAGTAGCATTTTGCTTTGCTTAGACTATTACCCTGGGTGGAGCACAACTCCTGGTCCAGATATCCCTGAAATGCACTTTGCTGTGCAGTACAGCTGTATCCTCCGAGTTTGGTCAGTGCTGGAGACCAAAAACAATCCTAGTTTGATTTTAGAAGAGCAGTGGATAGGGAATGCTGACTCAGGATTTTAGCTTTTCCCCCCATGCCCCACCACATCCCAGTAGTGCTAGAAAGGTGCTGGGTTCCCACACCCAAAGCAAGAGGATAAGGAAAAAGTAATTCTTTGGGCTCTTCCAACAGATAGCAGAAGACACTCAGTGAGAATCTGTATCAGTGCAATGCACCAAAACTCAGCGAACTGTCATTAAAATGCAGCCTGATTTGCGTCCAGAGAAAAAACACCATTCTCTACAGTTTTTTCCCCCTCTCGCAAGACCTGCCAGCAGCGCATGATGCCTCAGCTGCACTGCGATGTGGGGAAGCTCAGCAGACAGTGGGATGAGCCTCAATAAATGAGAAGCAGCAGGTTCAGAACAGGGGGGAAGGGAAGGGATGAGAGAAGGAAGCAGATTACTGGCTGTGGCCAAGGATACACTCATTATATAGAAAGGAGATGAAAGGCTTTACTTAAAGTGCCAACGTCAGTTCAATGTATTTATAAGGATTCAAACAAGTCCCACCGGTGCAGAACAGCCCGAAGGAGCTTTGCGTTCGTGTAGTGTAATGGCTCTTTGTTCACTGAAGTCAAAAAGCAGTGGCGGATTTCAGTGAGTACCCTGGCCAGGCCCTGCACGGCTTCCAGGACTAAAACAGACATCGCTGGAGAGTGCGCTGAACTATGATGGGGCAGCTTGAATTAAAAGGCTGTTGTAAAATAAATCCTCTGATAAGAGCAATTAATGCTATCCTAATAATGTCTTTTCCCATACTCACCACTATTCTTGCTGGCTGCTGACTTGTACAGCCACGAAGGCACTCCTCCCAGGCAAAAATAAGAAACTACAAGCGAGGTGGGGACTTTAAAAATAGACTTTTGCCAATTTCTTTTCAATCCAGCGTACTGAATACAAGATATAAAAAAACACTCTGCAGCCTTTTGTTCTGTGATGTATTTTTATTACTGGCAAAACCATTAAGCTTGAGGTCTTCTTATTTTATCTTTGCATTCAGTTTTTTGGGGTGGGTTTTTTTTTTTTTTTTGGGTAATCAAAATGGCAATAGTTTATTATATGCTTTGAGGTTTCCTGCACACAAAAAGAAAAAAAGGCTATGCTACTATTCCTGTCTCTAATTCATCCCTTTTGCTTGCTCTGCTGTGGGCAAGACTTCAAATCATAACCAGCAATTTCGTCTGCCTCCTAGTTACCAAAAATTACTGCTGCACCCACTGGTGATTCACAGACCGAGAGCGACACACATGCACACACATTTGGTACCAGGACATCCATCTTAACTAGCAGATGCCTGGCAGCTATATCTTTCATTCATTAAAACATGAAAGCAAGCCAGCCTAAAAAGTCTCCCTGATAAACTAGTGGAAAGCACACATGCACTTTCAAGGGGGTTTTAGGCTGATTAGTTGGAATAATATTTTCAAGCCAAGAGGATGATACTGGAGCATTATACATCCTTGAGATATGTTATCTGAAATGTACCATTCTTTATCAAAATGGATGTGTCCAAAGGCAAAAATCAAGGCACTTCTATGAGAAATATATCTGCCAGAATATCTGGTTATTTCTAAGACAGACATGGAGAGGGAGATAAACCCCTCCAGCATCAGTCTATTTAAACAAAACTCCAGCTCCAGTCAGCCAGGACGTCCCTCAACCTGTCTGGAAGATCACCCTCCAGTAAGGCATGGCTCAGCATCCCCCTCAAACACACTGCGAAGTATTGCCTAACACCAAACTATATCACGCCATCTTCCATACAGTATTTGCAGAAGAACACGCTCATTTGCACCCCCAGAACAATAGATAAATTAATGGAGATGACTGCAATTCATACAGCCTTGTGTCTGCAGCAGTGGAAAGGTCAAACAAATTAAGGCTCTGAATTCTGGGCAGAGATTTCAAGCTGGCTCTCTAACATTTGCAACACAAGGGAATAATTAGAAAACATCCATCAGCTCCATTTCCGTTAGAAAGCCCGTTTCTGTTAACATGGTGATGAGCTGTCCTCTGCATAGCTAGATCTGCTGTCAGATTATGGTCAATTATTTCTCCTCAAGTATTTCAACTCGCAAACACAGACTTTACTTCCTCCAGCTCTCAGATCTCAGACACACCGACCACACACAATACCCCTCGCAGAAAGAGCACTGAAACCCCACAGAGCCAGTGGGCAGGCTGAGCCCCTGCTGAAAACCACTGCAGCTCCTAGGGACATCAAGGAGCAGGAAATGGTCCCTGCATTAAAAAAATCTCTAGGTACTTAAAAATAAAATAAAATAAAAAAAATCACAGGATTTCCATGCTGAACACACAAAACCTGCAGCACCTCCTTCCTCATAACTGTGAAGCCTTATTCAAACGCTCAGTCCTCTTTTACAAGGAAGCATCCTGCTGAGCCCATAGGATGTTTTTAGATTGGGGGACAGGAGAAATACAGGACACTGCAGCTTAAAAAGCACATTTTATACGAGCTGTTCCATGTGAGAGCTTGCACACCCAGACGTTTCACTCCCCACGGAGCTGGCACGACCTTATTTTTAACAGACCAAACCAACCTGTCCCCCCTGGGATGCAGAAGGCTGCTCAGAAGAGATCTGCTGTTTTGGCACTGCCTTGGGACTCCAGGCTTTTGTACCTCACAGCTGAGAAGGAGACTGCCAGTTTCTGGAAATCTGGGTAGGGATCCATAAACCTGAGCAATGTCCCCAGCTACACTGCGAGGAAGGTGCCAGGAAAGATTCAATGCAGGAGCCTCAGCAGCGTGACCAAAAGGAGACGAAATCCCTCGCCAGCCACCTTGGCAAGGAAAAAAACATGATCTGAAGAGATGATTTAATATCATCTACCCCAGGAGAGCTCTCGGAGAGAAAGCATAGGGGGAAAAAGAGAGGAGGAGCCCATGTGAACAATTTCCCCACTGCGGTGCTGCCATGCAGGCAGTAACAGGACACGTGTACCTGCTCATTACATGGCTGAACTGGCTGCTTTCTGCGGGGTCTCTGTGTCAATCGTGAGCTCGCACTGAACCAGCATCTCCTGTGATGCCCCTTATTCCCCCACGTACTAAACTTGCYTTCCAGCTCTTGAAGGACACGGGAATCAGCAGCAGAGTCCCACCTGGAGCACTAAGCAGCAGACAGGTCCAGACCTCCTTGGATCTGGGATGCCCGAGAATGGGCACTTCCATTCAGCATCACCCCTATGCTGAAAGAGTCACTCTTAAGCCCACTTACTCATTAACTTATTCCCTGGCACAGGATAGCTCACAACCAATGCACATTTTTTTGTTGTAGCATGATTGCCAAGGCTAATATTGATATCTGGCCATAATCCTTCCTAACCTCATGGAGGGCTTTGGCAGATCAGCATGTTGCAGCAACAAGGTTTAGGGGTTAATGGGTGCGACATAAAAAGCATGCCCTTGGAAGTTTTAAAACGTGTTTCTTCTCAAATGTTATGATGATGCCTCCCACCGTGCCCTTTCCGTGCTGTCCGGCCGAGCAGCCAGCTGCAGCACTGCCCTTGTCCCACTTTCCCAGTTTGCATTTGTGTCCCTTTTCCCCCTTTTTTTTTTTTTTTTAATTTCATTTAAAATGTTTGTAAGTGCTGGGTTAGCTGAAGCTCCATTACCTAGAAATGGCACCAAAAGAAAGAAAACCCAGACTTTTCTGCCTTTGGAAATAAAAATGTTTTGGCTGCCAAAGAAAAGAAAGAGTTACACCCATGTAAAGCTTTCACTTAGGAAGAATTAATACAGCCAACTGTTTTTGGATGGACTGCCAGCTAACTACAGTATTTAAAAAAAAAAAAAAAAAGAAACAAGAAAAGAAGAGGCCCAAGCCCTGTCCTCTCCCATTACACTCGCTCCAGTTTCTAGCTTCTACTGGGTTCCTGTTCAGAGGGAAATCCTCCGTCACCTCTGTCTAGACTACTCACCTGATTTTTTACTGGAAGAAGCAGTGCTGAAAATTTATACTCTCAAGAAGCTGAGATGTAGCTTCCAGGACCGAAAGCCTTTCAAAGCACACATGCTAAAACACGCATACAAGATACATTTTATACACTTACAATATTTTATATACGTGTCTCTGTAGCATCAACCCTAGTGAAATTCCTTGCTGACCATCAATTCAAACATTCCCATCCACAAAATGCTTCAGAAAATGTCCCTTTAAAATAGTTAGAAGTTGCATGTGCAATTCCTAGCATGAATTACGCTACATACTATGGGATTTTAGCTTGATCCCAGACGCCTCCCACAGAGCCAGTTAAGCTAAAGATCTGTCCAGAAGGACGTGTAATCTTGCATATAATCACTGCTGAATATGTAGCCATACTATCACAGCTAAATTCCCAGCCTGGATAATTAGAGATTTTATTCTTCTATTGTCCAACTGCAGATTTCATTACAGACTCTGTGAATGCCTCTCCTTTAACTTCCCTGATAATCATTAGCAATAATTAAGCAATGATGATGCAGAAGACAAAAGTAAGAGGTTAATCTGAAGGGAGTGATTTTTTTTTTTCTTTTTAAACAAGTCCATTGCCAGCATTCACACCCATGAGCTGATATTTTCACAACTGCCCAGAAAAAACATGTGGCAGGGGAAAAGAAATCCTGGAGAAATTGGGCTTTGTTGTCCCCTTTGGCTTTAATGCTGAGAAGCAATGCTGAGTGCACATCTCATTAGCTTGCTTTAGCCTGTGCTACGTAAGAGGATCTGCTTCAACACCTCTCCTTATGTCGACTCACAGTGCAACAGGGACACTCTGTTTTGCCGCCTCAACATAAGTGACTTGTATTACAACACGGCGCTGGACTGGCTGTCAGAGGGGCTGACAGTGGCTGGACTTCATTACTTATTTCACATACTCGCTTTCCTGCAGCACTGAGCATCCCTCGCCTCGTCACTGCAAAGGATCTCGCTGCTGCTCTCTCATCGCTCTGTGCTTTCTGCTGTCTGCCCGCTCCCCAGAAAGAGAGCTAAGGGATTTTAACATGAAGTAGATCAGGTACTCAACCCTTTCTTCTGGACAAAGTGGTGAAATAAAGAGGATTCTCTGTATTGGACATAATTCTCTTCAGCAACACGAGCTGAAGGAAACACATTAAAATGCATCACTTGCAATTAAGAGCATGCTGACTAGAAATTTTTCACTTAAAAATAATAAAAAATTCAGCTCTTGAGTACGTTTCCTTTCCTTCCTCCCTGATTTGGAAGTTTCAAATTCTGAATAATCGTTATTCTGAATAATTCGCCCACAGGCACAGCCCTGAAACTCCTCACAAACTAGGACATCTCGACTATATTCAAAATTCCCAAGTGCTGCTCTAACTTGCTTATCAAATGTCTGATTAAGAAGGTGGTGGAGACAATCAGTCTACGCACTGGTGGCTCAAGTATCGCACACTGTTGCTCAATTTCGTCCTGGTTTTTTTTCTAGTTTCCTTCAAAAAAAGGGCAAGCAGCTGTTCCAGCAGACAGCTCCCGGATTTCCCTCGATGTGCGTCAGTGGTATGATGCATGCTACTTCTCAATCTGGCGGCCATCCTTCAGACAGAAGGCAGTAAGACTGTGGTCATATCTAAGCTACTGAAAATCTTGGACATAATCTGTAAAGTGAGCCAGACAGACAACTTTCCGTGCTTGCACTTTCTAAAAATGAATCACGAAAAGCCACGACAGTAGATAGAACAGTTTAAGCCAACCAGTCAAAAATAAAGCCAAAGCAGAACAGCACTGCCAACGTTGCTCCACTGTGTCATTTCACATTCAGGAAGGTCTTACAAGCATTTGCAGAGTCTTAAATTAAGCCATCAGTACCAAACCGGACAGCATGTAGACATTTACCACCAGTGCTCAGAGAAACAGCGTGGCGAGCCTCCAAGCTTTGCCTTCCCACAGCCATTTTCTCCTTAGTGCCTTTTAATAGTTTATTTTCAAGCACAGCTTCACCTTTAATTAACACAAGATGTACCAACTGCACAATAATTCTGCATCCTCTTCCCTCCCCAAAAATATTCAGCCTGAAGGTCAGCTTATCAGTTTCATATTGAAAACCCAAGACACAGCCAAGAGTCCAAGATGCAGCTGAGCTCAGACTTCCTACATAAGGGAATCAGGCTTTTCAGCCACGTGATGGCATGGCTTGGGCCACAGCAAACAGTGGAAATGCTACAAAATAGATGCACACATCCTCGGTGGAAAATCTGAAGAGGAGCAGTATCTGTTCTGGGCCCTCTTCTTCGCACAGAGTATGACAAACTCACACTGATGTCAACGAAAATTTGTCATATCCTGCGAGGGAAGAATTTACCCCATGAGCCAAAAGGGGAGAAGTAGCTGTTGGTCTGCCCTGACGAGGTGCAGCTGACCCAGGAAAGAAGCCAGACCCCATATATCCTGACATCAGCTGATAAGCCCTAAATGAAACTATTTTGCCCCAAGCAATATTCTGACAGGGTAAAACCACGTGCTTAGCAGACACTTTCTTTACCCCATGCACTGTTGGCGTGCTGAGAAACGTGCATGGGTGTTAACCTAAAAACCTGTTAGGTGTTAACCTGACACACACAAGAGTTTCTGCCTAGTAGTAGTACAAAGGGTCAAATTAAGTATCACTCACAAGACAGAACTTATTGCCAGGACTGCAATGGAGTATCTACGTCGCATGTAAAAACAAGATCTGTTTCACTTCCTCACCACCTCCTGCCTAAAAACTCAACCCAGACAACAACATCCTAAAGCTGCCCTCATTGCACGCAAGCCCAGAGAACGTGTCTCGCTTCAATCCCTCATGCACCGGTTCCTGCCTGACATTCTTTCAGATCAGGATTAAAAAAATCCTCCTACCTACATACAGAAGGCTCACTACAATTTAGATTTCAATAAAATGCAACATTAAACTCACCACAACCTGAGTCACATTAAATAGGTGCAAGTGGCCAAACAGAATGCTGAAGTTGTAGGCGATCTGACCATGCAGTGACAACTCAAATGTTCCCTGTCCGTGCCTCCCTCCCACCTCCTCGTGGCATTAGTCACTCAGAAGACATCAGAACAAAGCCACATTCAGGCTCGCCAGATCAGGTTTTGTTTGCTTCACAACCACAGCGGTAGACAGCTGTTACACATTTTACCCTAAAGTTTGAGTGAGCTCTTCACAAGATTACAGAAGCTTTGATTATGAAGGACCTCTGAAGGACTCTAGCCCAACCTCCTGCTTGAAGCAGGGCTATTGGCACAGCTTTGAACCCCATGAGCTTCATTATGTGGCCGTTGCTCCCTGTACCATCAGGCACTACCGAAGAGTTTGGTTCCATCATCTTCACATCTGCCCTTCAAATAGTTGTAGGTGGCTGTTAGAGAACTCCTTAGCTTCTTCACCAGAGGAAACATGTCCAGCTCCCTCAGCTCCTCCTTGGAGGACATCTGTGACTTGTGGGTCTCTGGCCATCTTGGTGGCCTTCTGCTAAACCCTCTGCAGTTTCTCCATGACCCTTTTGAGCTGAGGGGATAATATTTTAGATGTATCTCACCAGTGTCAAGCAGAGGGGGTAAGAACTGCCCTCATCCTGCTGGCCAGGCTTCTAACATAGATAATAAACACTTTGCTTTATTTGTGGTAATTGCATTCTGGGCTCGTGCTCAACCTAGTGTCCACCACGTCCCCTAGGTCCTTTTCAGCCAGTACTGACACAGGCATCATTCCACTCCATGTGCAGGACTTTAAATTTTTTCCTCCTAAACCCCACAACATTTCTGTCAGCCCAGCCTTGAGCTGACTGAAGTCCCTACACACCCTCTAAGTAAAATGAGAACAGTTTGCTTCAAAATACGTTCTTTGTATGATCCCCCTTCTATCCTTCCTTGGCCTGAAAGGATCCTCCCACACACACTAAATCCCCTAGCGATATCCTATGACACTAGATTGAAGCGTTCCTCCTCTGTCATCCACTTTCCCCATTTAAAAAGTGATAAACACACACACAGGTACATGCATAAAAATCTGGGTAACGCAGCACTTCCCTGCCTTGAAGGTGTAGGTAATGTTAAGTTTATTGGTAGGCAGCCATTAAAGATGCAAAAGTAACATGACAATATTAACATGTGAGCCTTCCCCTGAACCAGTGKTGTTTCCTGCTTAAGACAAACTGTAAAGGTATTAAATATATTTAAAGCATAAGGGTTATAAACAGTTCAATTTGGAACATTTTTACTTTTAGACTATATACAAATCAGCCTTTATGTAATCAGAGAAAAAACAGGGCAGTTTAATCCATGATGTTTTTCTCTCCTGTAAATAGGCATTTAATCAACAGAAGACAAAACACGGCATCCTGGAAAACCACTTAAATGATCAGATTTGGCAAGTGAAGCCCTGGTCTTCCTTACAGTCTTCATTACTTCAGGAAAAGAAAGAAAAGAAAGAAGCACTGGACTCCTTTTGAGGACAGCTGTTCACCTTAAGGGGGATGTGAAGAGCCGCTTTTCCACATCGCACCCTCTTTTGTAAAGTTGCTGGAGAGCTTCACACTCAGCAGCACAGCCAGGACACAGTAACACCTCAGCCCCTTTGCTCTCACAGGCTGCTTCACCTGCTGAGAAATGTGGGGTAAACCCCCAAAACTAAAACAGGGAGGGACGCGAGCTGCCTCTGCACCCCACCGTGCAACTGCAACCATACGCCACATCCTGCGTTTTCGGCTCAACGCTTTCCATTGATGTCCTACAAAGGGCTATCGAGGAGAGGAGCAGAGCGCAGGTGTACACATGGATCAGCCCTCCCCAAAACCACGGGGTCCCACAGCTGGAGAGGAAAGATTAAAGAAGGGATGGAGGTGGGGAGAACACAACTTTCTCCTTCCTCCACCGTGCAGATGTGCCTGTCTGTTTTTCCCTGCAGCTTCTCCTACGCTCTTCAAAGCAGGCTCATTTCTGAGTTGTACAGGCTGTGCTGGGAGCTGCAGGCTGGAGGTCTGTAGCCCTGTTGCCCCGGCATGCATCCTGCCTTCTAGGGAGGGGGCACCGCACTGGGGAGGCTCAAGCCACAGAAGGCAAAATCCCAGTGTCAGCCCTGCACCACCGGCCCCAGTGCAGGTGCACCTCCCCGGGCAGTAAGCGTGCTGCTTGGTAAGCGTGGTGCTGGATGCATGCCCCAAAGGGATGTGTTTTGACTTAAAGCTCATCCCAGTGCCCTCAGGACGTCACCTCTGAAGGCTCCCGTGCACTGGAACTGCCACGTCTCACTGCAAGTGCTTTGTTCTCGTTTATGGCCTCTTGGACTGACAGCTGTTTAAAAGTTCTTTCCCCCCCACTTTTTTTTTTTAAAAAAGGAAGATGCTGACACTGCAAGTGACCACCCAGGCTTTCAAAGCACTGCAGGAGGCCAAAAAGGAAAGTCACCCATCAAGCTGCTTGTTATCCTGATGTGTCTTTACAGGGAAGGCAGTTCCCACAATCAGTCCTATTTACTGCAGGCTGTAATTTTGCCTGGATGGCAGGACGAACTCCTCGGGTACTGCTGTAGTTGCACATGAACGCTTTTGAGGCACTATTTAAAATTAATGAAGACAGGTTTTGGGTCTCCCCCCTGCAAATGTTCAATGTCCATGTGCTGACTATCAGTTTTAACAGACTTGCATGACACTTGTCAGCGCAGAATGTGCAAATACCCCACCTGATGGGGAAAAACTGTGTGTAATGGTGCTAAAAGAGTGACAGACCTGTAACTTTTAATGCCTCAGCCTCTATCTCAAGACCACAAGCCCCAAGAACAAGTGCAATTTTACTTGGCATGAACAGGGATGACTGAGCAAGGCAACGCATACAAGGAAACCGAAGGTTTCAATCTCTTCTGAAAATCTCTGCTGTAGTAAGCCAATAACAGGGAACATATGGCTTGCAGCCATATTATTTGTTTTAGTTTATTATGCATAGCACAATGTGCACAGTTACAACTGTGTGTCAAGATGTGGCCCATCAAACGTGTTGAAAACATTTACTGTGCCATTAGCAATGAAAAGGTTCCCTGCCCTTGTATTACACGGATAGAGGTTTACCGCATGCGACCCAAATTTGAATGCATTGCCCAATTTGCAGCCAACAGTCTCAAATGTTTTATGAGCAAGCAACTTGGACTCCTTCTCTAGGATACGTGTGAGCAATTTCAATTGGAGTTGCGTTTGCACCTCCAACAGGCAACCACCGATTGCAAAAGGATTGCAAAAGGGTTGCATTTTCCAGTGGTTTACCAAATGGTAAACTGCAGTCCAAAGGCCATTTAAGAAGCCTCAGTAACTGTAACAGAATGAATGAGGCAGGGAGGGACCTCTAAATACCGGCTAGTCCCACCACCCTGCTCAAAGGAGGACAACTAAAGCAGGTTGCTCAGGACCCTGCCCAGTTGGGTGTTGACTGTCTCCAAGGATGGAGACTCCACAGCCTCTCTGGGCAACCGGTTTCCATGTCTGACCACCCTCGCAGTAACAAAGTTTTATCTTACGTTTAAATGTAATTTCCTGTATTCCAGTTTGGGCCCATTGCCCCATATCCAGTCACTCAGCACCACTGAGAAGAGGCTGACTCCATCCTCCTTACCACCCCACCAGGTATTTATACATGTTGATGAGATCCCCCGAACCTCCTTTCTCCAGGCTGAACAGCCCCAGCTCTCTCCGCCTCTCCCCATACACGAGAAGCTCCAGTCCTCACACTTTTCTCGAGGCATGTCACTGGACTCACTCCAGTATGCCTATGTCTCACTTGTAGTGGGGAGCCCAGCACTGGACCCAGCACTCCAGATGTGCCTCACCAGGGCTGAGCAGAGGGAAGGACCACCTCCCTCGACCTGCTGGCAATGCTCTGCCCAACGCATCCCAGGATGCTGTTGGCCATCTTTGCCGCAAGGGCATATTGATGTCTCACGTGCAACTTGTTACCCACCAGGACCCCATTTCCCTTGTCTGCAATGCTGCTTGCCAGCCAGTTGGTCCCCAAAACATTACCTGTATAAACTCAGTAAGCAACTAGACTTCTTTCAGATCAACGCCCCCGCCCCGGTCCTTATTTGTGCTCGGATAGGCAAAAAATCCAAACGCAAACAGCTGACTCGCCAAACGCACGTGGCAAAAACCCTTCTGCCCAGAGCCTTACCCATTGCATTGAGTTGTTACAAAAGGCCACCAGCGCAGACACCTGAAAGGTCCTTTTCTTGGTGTGAGGAAAGTACGAAGCTCAGATCAGATATGGATCAGAAAAATCAACCTAATGCTGTAATCAGTGTAATTTAATGGGCTTTGAACCATTGAAGAAGAGCAGATGAGGAAATAACACTGTAAAACAACACGTAATGACAGTGTTAGCACAGCAATTACTGTTTTCAGACTTAAAAGGAAACAGCACCGTAACAAAGAGCGGACCAGTCACATCAAAGCCTGACACAGCATGTTAAAAAAAACCCTCAAACAACCTTAAGATTGTCTCACTTCGAATTTGCATTCTCTCTCCCTGAGAAGATGATTACAACCTTTTGATCTTTGCAAGCTAGACAAATTATATTATTGTGATTAAAAATTCAGGTCCTTCTGTTGCACCAGTAAGTAGGACACACATGGTATGGCACTGTGCTGGCCCCTGCTCTAAAGATGCCAGAGATCTAGAGAACGGCACACCAGCATTTCCTCCCTGAGATATCTCAGCTTCTGGACACAAAAGAGTTAAAGTCATAAGCTGCTACGACTTAACGTATGCTCAGCTCCTTCACCCAGAGTGCAGAGCACCACCCTGACCAATATAAGAAACCTGGAAGAAGCTCTCCCTGAGGTGAAATTGAATTGCACACACCCATTATTTGATTTCTAGCTGCATGTGTAACAAAATTAAAAGGGGAGGGGGGAAATCAAGTTAATTTTACCAAAACCTAATTGGGAAGGGAAGCCAAACAAACTACCACATCTCTCCTTTTCCTTTCAATAAAAGCTCCCTCTGTCAAAGCCTTAACATCTTGTAAGTGCATGCCAGCAAATCCATTTAAAGCTTAAACACAGAATTTTATTCTTCTGTGCCCGCACAGCAAAAGAGATCATTCTTCCTTTGTCATACTGGAAGGATTTGGGCTGAAAACTGGCAAGAACCAAATTTTAAAGCTGGGTCACTACTTCCCCCCGTCTTTTCATCCTGGTAGGGTCTCGGTAGCAACCTTCAGTTTCAGTCAAAGGAGATTAAGGAGAGGTTCAGGAGCAGCACAGTGAGAAAACTAGAAGTGTTACCTTTAATAATTACCAAGAAAGACTTTCATGGTGTTCCCATAGGAATTAATCCTTATATTAATATTTAAAGCATGAACAAAGCAAGGACTCTGGAAGAAATAATGGGAGGAAAAGTGCTAGCAGTTTGCCACTGTAATGCACTAATTGTAACTTAAAAAAAGGAGGGGGGGGGCGGGGGCGGAGATTGAGACCCCTAAGGAAATTGTGCTGTCTGGGTAACAGGGTAAGCTCAAAACCAGAACCACTTTCTTCCCCTAGACATCTTCTCAGGTGAGTAGCAAAGCCTACCTAGATTTTTTACAAGTCTCCAGAACTGTACTCCTTTCTATACAGCTTTTTGGAAATACATGCCAACAACACAGAGCACTCTTAAGCAAACCATATAAATTACGAGGCAGTGAGATGCAAAGAAAAGAGTTCCTTTCCAAATTCTGCAGGGTTGTTCTGAGTAAAGACAAAGTTTGGCACCATACCAAGTCCTAAAAAAGCAGGAAGGTGTCAGACCAAATTTTAAACTGTATCTTAAACAGATTAGAAATATCAGATATCCCCTTCGGATCATTGCTTCATAGCAAGTCTGAGCAGCACCTTCTAAAAAGAAGTTGGGTAAACCTCAAACAGCCACAGAAGCCAGACCTTAAAGGGACACTGTTCCCTCTGCAGCAAGGATGACGAAACACAGCCGAGCGTGCGTGCAGAAAGAGCTCTACCACTGCTGCAGAGGGCTGCRTGCACATGGTTTTAGTCAGCTCTCTTATTTCACTTAGCTCTCTTTTAAACCAAGAGGCAGGCAAAAGCAGGGAAGAGATTTTGCTTGTAGTGGTGTTAGGTGGACCTGATTGCTTTCACTAGAACAAAATCCTACCTAAGTGCTGTGACATGGCAAGTGTACTAAAAATATGGGTCACGCAAGATGCACAACCATCAGAAAAGTGGGGGTCTAGAGTAAGTCTCCCTTTAAAATCCATTATTTCAAGAGAGCTTGCAGATTTCAACACCACTCCATGCAGGAACTGTGATCTTCAGTCTCCTTTTCCCTGCCAATTTTCCTCAGTCTTTTGTGTTGGTTTTTTTTTTAAAAGAAAACTGTACACCAAACACTGCATTTCTAGACATTGCACATTTATTCCCTGCTCTACCAGTCTGTTAGAAGGCTTCTTCTAGATTCATTCTCAAACCATTTTAAACATTTGGAATACCTCCCATGTGGGGGAAGAGCACAGAGCTCCTGGTCCCTTCACAGACAGCTCAGAAGTGGGAAAAAAACTTTAAACAGCCATTTGGACATTAAAGAACAGGCCAGGGAACAGAACACCTTAATCCCTTCAACTCACAGCAGAAGGTGAATGTTTTGTTTTCCCTGGCATCTTTGAAACAATCTGAATTCTGGAGTTTGTATGGTGGCTTTGAGATGTGAAAGCAGCTTGCTCAAGGAAAGAAATGAGATTTTTAGCTCTTATGGAGGTAAGTGCATGTAAATCAGTTACTGTGGTTAAAATGAATAATCAAATTCTTCAAAAACTCATGCTACAGAATACCGTGAAGAAGTTTGGGGGAGCATGCATGGAAGGGACAGGAAGACTAATAGCTAATAAGAGAGCTATCCACTTCTGATTTCCTAAAGCTGATGTCCTGAGTACTGCTATGACAGCAAAAATAACAAGTCTCTTTTTTCTTTTTTGCCCTTTCCCTGCTAGCAACAGCTATAAATGTCATCAACAGTACCAGCAGGAAACCTCCACAGAGGGTAGGATGTGAAGAAATAAGATGCTTGCTTGTTTTAGAAACCATTAAATTTGCCATTTCCACTGAACTCCTACAGTCACTTCTTCCTGAGAAGTTCAGGGACTCAAAAAATAAAAAAGCCATCCTAGCAGAAAGAGAAACTGCCTCTGCAGCAGAGGAGTGAGCGGTGACGGTCTCAGCCATCTCCTGTGGAGTCTTCCAAGTCTGATGGGATCACGACTGGCCGCTGCAGGCAGTGGAAGAGGCCAAATTCCTCTGGGTCAAGAGGTTCAGAAACTGAAAACTAAGCCCTCTGTCCTCACCAAAAAAATACAAGATGATTTCACAGGAAAGACCTCACAGTCCAAAGGACCCTGCTCTCAAATTCCCATGAAAAATCTCCCCACTCTGTCTAGCTGCCTAAGAGGAAGGAGCACCTTTTTGGAAATCTGTTATTTTCTACCTTCAAACAGATATTCAGCACCACTGAATTCAGTCTACTAACTTTCTATTTTTCTCAGAGATACTGGATAAAGTTTACAAAACCCTTTATATTTAACCTGCAAGCTTGTGTGGAACTGGAAGTCAATGGGACACAGAAGCCAAGCAACAGAAGTGCCTGTGGTAGTTTTAAGTGTGCTTCTTTAGGGTTTGGAGACTGAACAAATCAACTAAGTACAGGAGAAGGACAATTAAAACCAATTCTAGCAAATGCCTTTTCGAGGCCAAACCTACTGCTGGAAAACAGCAGCACTCAAAAGAGGCCTGTACAAGCAGCACGAGAAAAATCAGATGCCTCCAGCTTCTTCAAATACAAACCCTTTTATATTGCAACTTGCTGCAGTCGTGTGGTGTTTTTCCCTGATGGTGGGATATGAGTCTAAGCCACGCAGAACAAGTAGGGGTATTTACAGCCTGGCATAGCAACACCCAGACTGACTTGAAATGCCTTAGCTCAGGGAAGCTTACTGCAAATGTATGCAACGGCCACAGCCCGTTTGTTTCTTGTACCTTTCTACTCAGGCCCCTACTTTCACGCCGCCCTACAGCCTGCACTACAGATGCACCCACAGGAACCATTATTTGTGAGCCTGTAACTACCCACATTTGGRAAAAAAAATCATATCTGTCAATGGGCTGCCAAAGTATCAACATCATTTTCAAAGACAGTAACGCTACTGAAAAGCAGACCACCGCATGCTTGAAAGACAGATCTTTACAAGTGCCAGGTAGCCAGATCCAGCTAAACATGCCTTCATTCAGCAGGTTAAAACAAAAATAATTTTAAAAAAGATCAGTTGAGCTGTCTCATACACCACAGATTCTGGTGCACTGCCACTTTGACAAAGATTGCTTGTTAATACAAAAAAGCAGTGCAGCAAGAGCAAGAACCAGCTCCTCACAGGGTTTAATTCTCCTGCAGCACATTTATGGAAGGGAACAAACCCAGGGCTGCGCTAACCTTTCCACATTCTTCCTTCCCTACATGTTGTGAGTATGACCAAATGCATTTTGTTTTAAAGGTCAGAATTTGTCACAGGAATGTTAATGGCTTCACGATCCTTAAAGTCGCACTTCTAGGCTCACCTGCAGAAAGTATTTGAGAAACAGCGGTCAAGAATATGATTTCTCAGCTAATACTAAAAACCCAATAGCCAAGAACCTGAACATTTCACAGTATCCATGTGTTTGGAAGGAGGGGACGCCCTCCCCAGCCCAACACCTCGGCACAGCCCTTCTCCCCATTGACAACAGAGCCAGAGCAGCCCCAGGCCTGGTGCAGGCTGGACTCACATCCCTTGCAACATGTCCACGGTATTTTGGGAGCTATTTTATTGATGTGTCTGTTCTGGAGGGATTATCAAGTCTGCTGGCAGCAAATGCTAATCAGGGCACACCACCTCATAAAGCAGGCGAGTAACTGGTGCTACATTACATTAGGAGCTGCTGGCTAAGACCATATTTCAGTGCTTCCAAAAGACAGGATCGGACAGCTATCTAGTGGAAAATAAAGAGTTTGGGGAGTTTGGTGGATAACAGCACTAAATAAAGCAAAGATTTCTGCAGAAATGCATAACAAGAGCTGCAGGTAACACTAGATGATGATGCAGCAGAAGCTCCAGTAACTGAAAAGCCCAACTGCATTAAAAGGGAGAAAAGCAAAGCAAACAGCTGCTGCAGGACTAGCGTTTAGACTCTACCTAGACTTCAAAAYGAGAGAAGTTTTCAGTAACTGAAACATTAAAGGCCTCTGTACTGTCCGTACTACTTCACCACCCACTTAAAAAAAGTTGGATAGCATTTCCAAATCCATCTTCATGATTTAAAGGCCGTTCAGGAGTGTTATGGAAACCTGCCTAATTCGCCTAGACAGTTTTGACAAATCCAAACCAGTGTGTTTAAATGTTCAGTGAGGAAACATTTTTCAGGAGATGTAGTACCTTTTATTAGACCAACAGATACAAACAAGGAGCCCGGGGGCTGGGAGGGCGAAGAGACTGACAAGCTTTCGGCATCTAAGTCTTCTTTTCCAGTCTGAAGAAGGGCTGTTGGCCTGAAAACCTTTCTGCTCAGACTAAATAATATAAAAAAAATTAGAAAACTTGGCTCCTCCTCTAAATCTCACTTCATTTGTATCCTTAAACTGTCAAGGCTTCAACATTACTTCGTTAAATGATGAATACACCTTTGGACGGTGTATGTGAATACACCAAAAGGTTTGCAAATCCTTTTTTTATACAATGAGAAAACTTAAATCCACGTACGGGAAGYGTACAATGTCATCTCTCACCAAACTTTGCTTCCCTGTCCCACAACATAATGTCAGCCCTAATGTCCTTCACCAGCACATACTAGACTAGATGTGTCCCGAGCCTCAAGCTGTTAACGTGCTGGACTGCCAACCACTGCTCAGCTAATTAGCCACTGAACACCGAGAAGATGCATATTCCTCCAGACTTTCTCTCTGAAAGCTTCACAGAAAGAGCCCTTTTTTTGTTGCCTTGTAGCTAGGTTGGGTTGAGGGGAAGCAGCACTTACAAAAGCTTGTCACCACACGCATGACGTACTGGGACATGCTGCTCTCCCCAAAGAGGATGAAAGAGGGAATGCACAAAAAGTCACTTTGGAGTTGCGTTGGGAGAAACACGACCTCAGTGTAACGCACCTCTGGAATTTCCTTGCTGCACCTGGGGACTGCAGCGTGCGGGAGCAGACGCCAGCCGCGTGCCCTTCCCATAGCAAATGCTGCAGGACCATGAGGTGTGCTCAAGGCAGCGAACATCCCAGCTGGCCACCTGGCTTTCTGAATGAGCCATTATGTATACATCGCACAGCCTTTTAAAGGAGATAGTTGTCTGATCACTGGAGACATTTGAATTGCTGTAATCTAATCACCACCAAGGACAGCTATTGACTGTTTTACGAGCTGTACTAAGGATATTGCTAGATATGAGAAGCTCACAAGGATCAGTGACAAAGGTCACTTTCAATGGTTTGATATGTTCTGGGAGGGTTTCACATTACGGCCACCACCACCAAAGATATGCTCTACTGGCAGGAATACAGATACACCCTCCTGGCCAATTACTCCTAGAATTTGGTCACCTTACCCAAGGAAAGCAAATTATGGTACTGTCAGGAGATCCTCTCCAACAATTAGGCATGGTTGGATAGCTCAAGCAGCAAGAAGAGAAAACAACATCAGCACTATGAGAACTGGCTTCTGCAATTTCTCAGATGAAGGAGCAGAGACCACAGCAAGCTACAGCTGAGGGACAGAGAAGGAAACCCAGAACTGCGCCCATCCTTGTGTCTGGTCTCACACCCATGCAGTTCTCAGAAGAGAGTTTGATCTCCCTGCCAAGCAGCCGCTTCTGCTTCCAAGCCCGGATGCAGAGAGGCTGCCCAGCGTTACGTGGATGGTTAGGCACTCAGCCTGACTGCGTGCCACACAAAGCCAGCAAGGAGGACCACAGCACTCCAGTCCTTGAAAAAAGGCAAGTCTGCAGCAGACGTAACTCTAAGAAACACCTCTGAGGGTCTTTACCAGTATATTCACATGCACCATTCAGAAGGGCCTGAAGAGTGGGAGCTAGCAACACTGGAAATCTGTGCCAGGTAAAGACAATCTGCAGTAAGACTTACCACTGTTAAATGCTTGGAAGACAACCATGAATAAAAGAAACAGGTATTTTAAACACCAGCTTCCCCCACTCCTCTCTCAAAAAATATGAACCAAAACCAAGTCCAAATACGAGGACCTACAGGCTAATCTAGTACCTTAAATAAGAGAGGTCAATTTTGCATTTGACTAGTATTTTAATAGTGTATTAAATTATATTATACGTATTTTTTGCTGTACCCCTTAGCAAAAAAGCCTTAAATAGATGCCTGAGGTCTTTTGGGCTGTTATTAACAGCAGAGACAAGAGTCTTTGAAACACACACCCTGCAGAGATCTCTGCGCATGTATCCAATTACGTACATTTCTATTTCCAAAGTTCTTTCCTGATAAGTGTCTGGAATAACCTGAAATTTCTGCAGCATGCAAAACTTCTGGGATGAATTTAAATGAGCACCTCCAGCATTTTATGAACAATCCCTTACGAAGAGGAAAACTAAAAGACAAGGTCCATTGTCCAAATCAGGTTCTAGGCAAGGTTTTGCCACAAAATTCCTGTATGGCTTTTGGGAAATGTCCATTCCATAGAATGGAAATTGGAAATGGAAATTGGACAGGTATAAGAAACTACTCTCCCAGGCATCTAATAAGCCAGATGAAAGACTGTCTAAGCAGTATTACAGATCGGGCAGAGCCGTCTCTAACCAGGCATGCTCTCCCTGCCTGTGGGAGAGCAGGAGATTTGGGGAGCAGTCAGAAATGCCCACTGTCAGAAAGAAAAGGCCTGTCTTATTGTCATGTAGGCAGGACCTGAGATCATGT
The DNA here is from genome assembly GCA_035582835.1 of Phoebastria nigripes. NCBI lineage: Eukaryota > Metazoa > Chordata > Aves > Procellariiformes > Diomedeidae > Phoebastria > Phoebastria nigripes. The sequence goes on from JAYKAV010000001.1 coordinate 7,954,818, forward strand.
GCTGGAGTCAGAGAAGGGTGAAAAAAAATTTTTTTAAAAAGGAAAGAAAAAAAGAAAAAGAACTTGTCAAAAGATACTTTATTACCATGGATTCCAAGCCAACTGTACAACAAGGATTTGCAGGAAGCAGACAGCTCTGCCAGACAGCTGTGAGAACTTCACACCCATCAGACAACCAACCTCGGCTCTAATCACCACCTCCAGGGCTACTTCAAGAAAGATTCGCTCAAGATCTGCAAGTTAAAGACAATTCTGTTTATAATTTATAGTCTTGGGATGGCCAAAGGCTCTCTCTTACCCCAGAAGAGAACCCATCAGGCTTGGAAACAATATGAAAAGAAAAAAAAAAAAAAAAAAAAAAAAANAACCAAGAAAACACAAACACACACAAAAAAAAAAACCCAACAAAAACCCCAACCTCTCTCTGACCTCCAAACTTAACAAAGCAAAAGTAAGGTGACACACAACAGGCAAGTACAGGCAGAGCAGAGAGCACAAGGCAAAAGGTGAGGTAATATCTCAGCATCACAGGGCAGGGGTGTCAATAAACCAAACACATACATCTGGAAAGGACATACAGAGGAAATGGGGCTACAGACTGATAATAAACACATGAAATCTAATCAAGGAAATACAGATCCTTCCATCATACCTTATCCTTTAATGTGGTGATCTTGCAGACTGAGTATGTTAAGCACACACCCTATCCACAACACTGCTGTTCGCAAATATGGAGTCCAGGTAAAGAACAAGTGATTTTCCTAAGCCTGACCCTACAGTGACAGAATATCACGCTTTATTGCCCCAAGCTTTGCATTTCAGCTGTGGCAAAAATTAAGGACAGAGGAAAGACACCACCTCATGTAGGGGTGCATTCTTGGAGAGTTTTGTATGCTGAGGGTTTAGCAATCCTACCATTTTTAATCAAAACTGTGGTGAAAGGTAATGTATTTGCCCATTATGGCTTACAACTGGGAAATATTTATGGAATGAGCAGCATGCTAGTGTGTCTTTATTTCCAGCAGTTAAATGAGGCTTCTGAGAGTCCTCCCTAACATTGTGGACATTTGTTTCATTGCATGAGACTTTGTGCTCCACTTTAGGATTAAACTGTCATAGGGGGATTTACTGATTTAACTGAATACTTGCTTTCTGAGAGAGAAATTCCAGTTGTCTGCTTCTCAGCTCTATCTAGCCATCAATACAAGCCAAATTCAATTTCAGGTTTCCTGAATGCCTGGATTAAAAGAAAAAGAGGTGAAAATAAAAATCCATTTTTTCCATGAAAAAAAATCAGCCAAGCCAACAACAACAAAAACAACAAAATAATCAAGCAACATTTAAAAAAAAAGCATACGGGTCTTCCTAAAGATATTGAGAAGTCTCTTCTGCTCAGCCTTTATTACTTCCAGCTTCCTCAAACACACAAACTTGTCAAAGTCTGACATGCAGAAGGGACTATTGCAGGCCTGCCTTTTGTCTGCTGTCCAAACTTGTTCGATCCTCTAAGTAGCTGCAGAATGGAAGATGAGGCAGAAGCTTTAGTAGGCAGCCTTCGCTGCCCCGGGCAGATGAACACCCATAAAGCACAGGAAGGCAAGCTCCGTCTCAATAGAGCTAATCAGATCAACAATTACTTTCCATAGTGTCGTCATGTTCAAGCATAAACATGCTTATCTTTGTGCTTAAGATACAGAAAAGGCAAAGTGCGGCTGCAAAAATCCCTTTTTCATGTCTGATTCTGTTGTGGGAGCTATAATCCTGAACAGAAAAAAGGATTAAGAACAACAAGTAACTTCATTCTGTCCTTAAACCTCCAGCATTTTGAAAAGTCTATGGGATTGCAAGTATTAGCAAAATTTGGGGTTTTTTTTGCTATTTACCTTTTCATAAGGCAAGGTAATACTATTTATTTTAAAGGCTGCAGGCAAAGCAAAAAGGACAACATTATCAAGCCAATGCTACAAAAATAGCATGTTCCAACTACAAAAATCATTATTAACAACAAATTTTTAGGAAACAACCCCTAAGCTGTTCACTTTTCAAAACCGTTTTTCACCAAAAAAAGCCTTTAAATATTCGCTTTCGTGACACCAATTTAACAGATACGATGAACTACCAAATCCTCCCCTTTTTCCACACAAGAAACAGAACAAAACCCACAACACAAAACAGAATGAGCAGTGCACAGTTGGAATGAACACCAGCCTAACTTCCTCAGAAATGCCTATAGCTTTAAAGACAAGATAAGATGTTTTGAACGACATCAGAGGTAGAAAAGACTCCACAAAGATATACCCCTTACCTTCTGAAATAAGTGACATCCAAGTGTCTGCAAAATTCTTGGAAAATTAATAACTACTGCAGGAGTGTTCGAATCACAAAAGCCTTTGCCTGTATCAAAAGCCTAATTAAATTTAAGCTGTTGGTTTAAAAGTAAATACTGTTACAGACTCATAACAAAGAAATCACTTTCTGAACAAATGAAAATTTTAGGGAGCCGGGGGGAGAGTGCCCTACCTTTCTGGCCATGCCAGCATTTAAGGGGTATCTAGTTTTTAATGAGCAACCATTTCAAGTTAGATTGGTTCAGCAGGTCAGGTCCATCGCTGCTTTGGGATAAGTGCAGCAGTGGGGAAAGGCCACTCAGATGGGTTCAGGAGCAGCCTGAGCCTATTTAAGACGTAGCTGATGGTGCTGGAAGGAGCCTGTCTTCCTTCTCCTAGCACCGGCACAAGAAGCTGTGGGACCAGCCAGCTCAGAGAGCTGATCTGGCTGAAAACTAATCACTTGGTGTGATAACTACCAAGCATTTTCTCCGAGACACTAGATATTCGTTCCACTCCTCGCATGCGTCTGCTATTTCAGAAGTGCCTTAACCTGCTGGCACATCACCCTTACACAAAAGGGAGGCCAGTTTGTACGCAAGCGGGTTTCCAAGGGGTGACGGGAACGAGAAGATGGCTCTTCCCCTGGCAGGGCCAAGCCAGCAAGCGCACCGTGCTGTCCTCCTGCACCCACCTTCCTGTTCAGACACTAGCCGGGGTTTTCCGACTAACTGCAAGGGTCAAAAACCAGCACTGTAGGTTAGGCACAGTTTAACCAGCCATGTGACTCTATTCAAAACATGGAAAGGTTTCCTACAGGAGGGAGAAGAAACACAAGTCTGACAAAAACTCTAAGAGCCAGAAACCCCGACTGATCACTATTATTGATCACCAGGAAAACGAACAACCTAGGCACTGTTCTTAAACCATGAGACATCAGTAGAAAAAGCAGATGTATCTTTCCATCTTTCCCACCTGCACACATCTAGCCCCAGGCCAAATTTCTTTAAGAAAGCAAATTAACTCAATTAAATTTAAAAAGCTCTTGGCTTCACGTTGCACTGTTCAGATGTTCCCTTTCTGCCGCAGTGCCCTTTGGAGCGCTGTAAAGGACAGGGCAGATTTAAAGAGAGGGAAGAGGAGAGAAACAAGACAAGGCATTCTAATTAAAAGCAACCCAGCCCCATCTATAAATTGAAAGTTCAACTGACAAGAAGATTTAGCATTGCAGTCTGGTCAAGGAAGTTTTCCACCGAACACTTCATGTTCCCAGGACACAGAGGAGGAGGAGGAAAGCGCAAGATCTGTTGGTGAAAACCAGGAGACAGCACGCACTCAGACAACTTGGTACCGGGTTTGGGCAATCATGCAGAATACTGCTTGCAAAATCTACCAAAGTCCAGTGAGCAGGTAAGAACTGAAGCCACTGACTCAGCATTTCTTAGTATTTCCTAACATAGGAGGGTCCCTTTGGCCTATTGTCTCCACATAATCTTTTCTCTCAAAGCAAATGAAAGACACAATCGCCCACATCTCAGAATTGCTTGCATAAGCTTAAGATTGATATTACGGGAATCACACAGATGCCCCTTTCTTTTCCTAATACCAAAAATAATCGTATACTGTGAAGCTTCGTTAATCACTACCTTCAAATACAAAGCACTAACCTCTATTAAAGCGTTTTCATGTGCCAGCAGGAAGGGCAATACTTGAACCTGCATTAAGCAAAGGGAAAGGAAACACTACAGATACAACCCTCTCCCACCAGCAATTAAAGAGGCTCTTCATGGAAAAGCTGCCCTTTACGATGTTTGCCCTACTTAGCATTAGCTCTCCATTAGTAAGAGGCAATGCTCCAGAGGATGGTAGGAATCCAAAGAAAAATATTAACAGGTAGATAGTAGAGGTTGAAGGCTGTTAAATAAGCTCACAAGATCCTCCAGGTGGCAATAAGAGGAGGAAAACGGGTTGAAGTAAACTGAATGCCACTTCTCAGTGCAAAGCACAGAGGYGAAGCAGTGCAAATCCACTACAACCAAAAAGAAAACAGCACACAAGTCATTTGGTTGCAGGGAAAGATTGAAAAGCACCAGAAATTAAAACCTGTGGAGAAATGGGTACATGGGACAAGATGACCCTAGGATACAGAGTAGCAGTACAATTTTTGAAGAGCAATGCTCTTTAAGACACCACCATCACAAACAGTTTAAACAGCAGCAGTGACACAAACCCATCCAGGAGAGGGAAAGCTCTGGAGAGGGGCCCATCACTTAAATACAGAGGAAGAAACCAAAAGGTGACACCAAGCCGGTAAAAGCCTTCACTCACATTTCTCATAAAACAGAGACGCTCACAGTGCTGGAAAAAAAGGGTCAAAGGAACAGTTAATGTATTTCATCTCGTTTCATCCCATTGACGCAGTGAAACCAGATGACATGCATCCAGAGTTTACAAGCCAGCTGGCGAACAATTTGGACAATTCAGCAAGACAGAGGCGGCACCAGAAGGAACTTAAGAATATAAACATATAGCAGCCACGCTGTGCAGGATTAAAGGCCCACCTGGCTAACGTCTTCTCTGACAGTGGGCAGTTGTGAATTCCTCCGGGAAGCATCCAAGCGGCAGGGCAGATACAGGATGGTCCTTGCCCTCGTACTGCTTTCCAGCTTGCAGCAGACAGCAGTTGAAGCATTTCCCGAGCTGGAGGTTGCATTTGGACCATTGTGTTTAATAGACCCTAACAGACTTTCCCACAAAAGGAGAGCCGTAGTGTTTTTACATCTTACATTGTGAGCTAGAAAGCAATTTAATCACCAGCGCAGCAAGAAGGCTATTGCTTTGGGATATATTAATGGTATCCCCAATGGTATCAGGGCCGGGGAGCTAAAAAAATCACACATTTACTCCAATACTGCACCTTCTGCAGATGCTCCTGCCAGAAAGCTGGCTGCAAAACTAGAAGAGTTAGGAAAAAAYCCAACACAGCAACAAACTATCCAAGCATATAGCAGACCATGGACAGATGGACAAAGGAAAGAGTAATGTCATTAGTCTGAAAGGAGCCAAGGTATGATCTACTAAAATGTTTACAAATATTTGTAAAGCAATAATCTAAATGTGAAGGGACTGGTTAACAGTGTAAATAAGGTATTCTTCTCTGATCCTAAGACAAGACACTATTTGGTTATAACTTAAAGGGAAAAAACAGATCTCCCAAGTGATTAATGAAAAAGTCACTGAAAAAATGGTTGAGATGCACAGAAATGTCTAGAACACAGCACTTACAGGACTAGCAAGGAGGAAGTCTTGGGTTCTCCCTTGAGATTTCAAGGGAGAGGAAAAGTAAAGTTTACAGACATCATCTCAAGTCCCATTACTCTTTTCTATTACAAAAACACCCTGCCCCATTCCATTTAGGAAATTTCAATTTTACGGCATAATTATTTTTTCTTGTTACTTTTCCCATCTGTCGGTCAAAGCCCATACCAGACGCCCAATGCTTTACCAACACTTCAGCAGGATGGTATTTCAGAAATTTGTGCATACAATTAATGCATACTTACAACTCAGGCATTTTAGATCTCAATTTACGTGACAACGTGCACAACATAACTGTTAATTTCTTCAATTGTTTAAGTACCAAACCAGTCAGTTGTACAGAATGACTGCATGAACCACAGCTGTGTTTTCATTTACACCTGCCTTATAACACCTGATACACTTAAAAAACCAGCAGTGCTCAAAACTGATTACATTTATATTGGCTCTGCTAAATTGCTATATAAAGAATAGAAAAATGATCAATAGACTGCAGTTCTTAGAGTATTAACATTTACTGAAAAGCAAATGCAAAAATAATTAAAATTGAGTAGAGAAACTAGAAGATTTGCAGTTTGAGGCAGTTCATCCAGCAAAAAAGGATTTTCAAAGGATAGGTCCATGTTGAAATCAACAATACAATGCTGATACAAATCAGGGTTGCTTGTACTTCACAAAGTACTTCCTGCACTATGGAAATAAGGTTCTTCAGTCATTATTTGCATGTCTGAATTAAGGCATGGCAAACGATGCAGAAAAACTCAATGTCTTTATCTAGGGGTTGCAGGAAACTATTTCTTCAAGTTACAGTCATCTTGGAGACTTTAACGTTATATGTGCATTTTATAAGCAATGACGTTTATTAATGTATGGAATAACTTCAGTGGTTTTATCTATGTAAGAACATTTTCACATCCATAATTTCTCATTTCTTTCCCCCACATAATTTAAGCTCCAAACGTCAAATCTAATATCCAAACACTGCCACAACAGTGCTAATCTTTCCCCTGCCAATGGAGACAGCAGGCAAAACAGGTAACAACCCATAAAAAAAACTGCTTCTCCTACCTCTCCAAACACAAAATTTGCTCCCTAAGTTCCATTTCTTCCCAAGTCACAGTATATGCAAGACCTTATTGACATCTCCTACCAACAGCAGATCTTATATAGTTAATAAAAATCAGACAGTTTACAGCTTGACACCCCACCCCCCTTATTTATAAAGGGCTTTATGCATTTCAAAGGGAGATTCCCAGCTAGATAACGGAAGAGTCATTACTGGAGCCTAGTCCTGCAAAAGCCCAAGACACTGAGCTTTAATGTCATGCCAATCTTATGTACAGAACAGCTATTTTGGATAATTACAGAAGTTGTAATAATGCCTTTGGAGTCCCATGAAGTTGAGCTCACTGTAACTAAGACATGTAGTTTTGCAGGCAGCAGCTTTTTCAAAAGGGACTCAATTTGTTTTACTAAAATACTGAACAAAAACATCCTTTAGACCTGTTTTCTTGTAGTACTTGTATGTAGTCACATACAAGATTTCTATGCCTAATCTTTAGCTGATGTAAATCACCATAACCTTGCTACCTGATTAAGTCACACCCATTTACATCAGAGGAAAATTCAACCTTATGCCAGGTCTTATTTAGAATTAACTCTTGTAACTCATCTGTATTTCACTTTTAGTATAAATTAATTTAAAAAAAAAAAAAAAATCTTAAATGCCATCTGATACAGCGCTTGCTGTACAGCTTGAACTGAGCTCTCTATTATACCAGAATTAACTTCCTATTGTGTATACATTAAAGACAGTTCAATCCAAATTGATTGAGGTATATATTCTGCAGAAAGTGCAAGAGAAACATTTGTAAGTATGAGGCTGTTTTTACATAAGGAACCAGAGTGCAAAACCAGCTCTTTTGCTGCAGAACAGGTGAAGGACGAAGACCTCGGTACAGTCCATGAGCACCGAGGCTACAAGTGGATCAGAGCTTTTCCTCCTGCTCGTTCACGTACCACCTCATGAAATACGTCTTAACTCTCCAAACCTATAGAGAGGTTGTGGACCACATTTTTAGTTGCTGAAAAGCAGCACAAGGACCTGCATGTCTCCATCCATGGGCGTCCCTGTGCATGTATTTTGTGTTGGTATGTGAATTTTCAGGTGTTCACTGAAAAGCCCAGAGGCTTCACCCTTACAGCCAGTTAGTGCTTTCCAGAGATGAGAAGACTTTGCTCTCTTCTTGGGAAGGAACGGTCTGTTCTTCGAGCTAGCAAAAAGCAGTGAAAGCCAGCAAGGAATCAAAAAAAAGCATGATAAAATACTAAAAGCTTGTTAGCTACTGTGCACCTCGGTTTTCACKGACGTCTGTAGTGCAGCCTCCATGTTTTCAAGTCCCTTCTGTTAAGCGGGCATGATTAATTCCCCTTCAGTTTTCCAAGCCTGCTTCTGCTTAGAAGCCAATTTAGCAATTAAATTAATCGTCAAATATTTCTTGCCAGAGAATAAAAACGAAGTTTCACCTCGCCTGGGCAAAACGCAATTCCCAAAGGATTTGAGAAGTTAATGAGCGGAACAGTTACAAAAAAAATGTAAAAACTGGCAAATCAGCCAAGAAAGAGACAGGAAGTGACAGATTTAAGAAAATACCTCTAAAGTAGAGGAAATGAGTCGTCCTTTAAGAAGAAATCATACATATAAAGCACATAAAACAGAGTATTCTTTGTAGACTTGACTGAAGAAGGAAAGAAAAAAAAAAAAGATTAAAAAAAAAAAAGACACATCCTGAATAGCATTAAAAGCAAGGCAGCTTCAGTGGTTAGCCTCATCTAGTTAAGACGGAAATTTCAACAATTTTAAAAGCAGTGGCCAAAACCTATCTATAGAAGAAAAAAGGGGGGGTGGGGAGCGGGAAGCAACTAAATGCATGGAGAGGAGTGACTCGAGCCAGTAACTGGACACACAGCTGCTCATGTTAAGCAAAGGGTGCAATGCTGCGCTGTGCCTACTCCGTGCATTGCAGGTAAAGTCCTAATGGTGATAGTCCTGAATGGATAAAAGGAATTTTTTTAAAAAATACAATATGCATAGGCTTCTCCTGGGAGAGATGTGCTGAGAAAAGCCTTGTGTTGAGTTTCTACTCGGATGAAGTTCTCCTTGACTGAGAGGCTTCTTCAGTGAGTTACAAACTGGAGGCCTTTGTGGTAGCAAAGGGGTACGATGCACAACTTGAGGAGTACGTAAAGATACACCTTTATCACAGGTATGACAGGCAGTCCTCAAACTCACCACAGCAAGAATTGCCTGGTTGCACTCACTGAGCTCATGGATACCCCACACACCAGGTCCAGGAAGGGACTGGCAGCAATGCTGAGTAAGGTGTTAAGGGCATTGTTAAGTGACACTGACATTTGAAAAAGGAAGCTCAAGCTAAGTACAGCCTTGCTTATGTGAAGTTAAGTCTTCCTTAAACACTTTTTTTTTTTTTTTTTTTAAAGCTAGTTGCTATAATGCAGGAAATGTCATGTATAAAAAGAGCTTTATCTGAGTACAAACACCTTACAGAGCAAGTTTAACCTCCAAGATTGTGTGTTCACCCCTACAAAAGAACATTCATTGTCCAGACACATTCAGCAAGGGGGGGGGGGAGGAAATGCAAGAGAAATCAGTATCTTCACTCCATTTTAGGACTGCAAAAGGCATTTCTAAGACATTTCTGTATAGCTACAATGTTCTCTTTCGTTATAATGTTATCTCATTAACTATAAATTTACCTGGACCTGATTCTTTACTTTTGGAATGATTTAAGACATCTTTCACTATGTAGAGAAATTAGACCAATTAATAAACGTGAAAGCCTTCTGCCACAAGGATTTCCCCTGAAAGGGCTTTAACAGCAAATTTAGCGCTAAACTGCTTCAAGCAAGCTCACCGCATGGTTTTCTCTTGCTATAAAGGCAGCAGCAGTTACACTGAGTAACAAGCCTGCTACAGTAATACATCACCCATCACAGCTTAACTGGCATGATAAAGTGTTTGCTCGTCAGGGGATTGTGTGGCCAGTCCAAACAAAGACCACTTCATCTTGCATTTCCTAGAAATCTTTTTTTTTTTTGTAAAAAAATAAAATAAAAAAAAAAAAATCTCACATCCTGAGCTGTGCCTATGGAGAGCGCTGGAAAGCCTGAGCCCTCCCCAGCCTTCGCTCTTCCCCCACAAAGCAAGAGAGCTGCCTGCCTGCCCTTTCATACAACTGCTCTGTTGCAGCCATCCCCTACCTATTTCATTCAGTTATAAATGAAATAATGTTATAATCACTTGGGTTTTTATTACTGTTACCTGGAGACATTGCCAGCAGTTTCCTCCAGCAGCTTGCTGAGTGGATGAGATTTGCAGCAAACCTAAATCAATCAAGCCAGCAAGGTAATCTTTATTGCAGAGCAAGAAATAAAGCTTGGATCAGCCTCACACGTTTGCCCCTTGCCCTCCACATTTCCCCGCTCCTCCCAATGGCTCCAGTTCCCGAGAGCTCCCAGGGAGATGTAGAACCGCTGGGAGAGCATCTCCCCACTGCCGACTGCGGTGCACCTTCTCCCTTCAGGGAGCAGAGGTGCATCTCTCTCTCTCTCTCCCCCACATGCACATGTGCAAATCCCTAATCGTTCCAGCATTTCCCCACCCCACAAATAGAAGACAGAGAAACAAATAGAGTGATCTATCATCTCTTCAAACTATTATTCTGTTAAATTTGCTGTGGTTTGGGCAAGCAGGGATTTACCCACCAGATGAAGCCCTGTGCAGTKGTAGCTGTTTTGAAATGTACAATCCACAGATGAGCGTGCCTCAGCGCTCTCTGTATGCCCTTATGTTTTAATTTCCCTCCAGATCTTATGAATTTCCTACTTCCACTGACATTACATGGCAATGAGTTTCCCAGGCTATCCTGGCACGAAAAGCAGACCTCTCAGCCTTGACCTTCAACCGAAGTGCCGGGGGGGCAGGAGGGAAGGTGTGTTTGGCCACCCGACAGGGATCCTTCCTCTTGCCCTTTCGGGAGGCTGGTGTGACATTTGCCGTACCTTACACCCGGGAGGTTTGCCATCCCAGCCTGGTTAACCACTACATTTGAGTCCCCACTACTCAAAGAGCAAAGGACAACTGCCAAAAGCTGGCAACTTACAGCAAAGGCATGGGACAGAAGGTGCCAGCCTTCCCAATGCCACATGCCTCATGCAAGTATCTTCCAAGAGCCACAGGATAGCTTATCCCCAACCCCAGAGAGCCTGCTGGCCTGCCTCCTTCTGTGGCTGGGGTTTCCAGTGAGCTCAGGCTCACCCCCAGCAGAGCTCCTACAGGGAACCCACCCTTGGTCCCACGAAGAACCAAGATGGCCACTCCACGGGAGCACGCACAAGAGGTGACAAGGCAAATGGGGCAGATGAGAGCTAAAGGGGAAGCAGCCAACTTGACCAAGAGGGCAGCCAGGAAGCTCTCTCTYTACCAAGTTGCTCGTCTAAATTGAATTCGGTTTAACTCAAAACATCATTAAAAATATCTGCATCTATTCTTGCTCACTTAATGCTGCCCACGGTACTGTGTGGCGTCCTGCCCTTTACTGCGCCTCTCTTAAATCTCTTGGCACGTGAGCTTTCCAAAGCAAAGGCTGCTCTGCACTTTCTGCACAACACACAGACTCCCAGCAGGGACGCAGCAACCCTTACGGGATTACAGACTCCACGTCGCAGCGGGTCAAACACAGAAGGAACTTGCTCCACGCTGTCAGTCTGTCACCTTCAGCCCAGGACCACTCTCAGGGAATGAAAAAGAACCCAAATTGGATCATACATATAACCACAGCACCACATGGCCAACGTGGATACTGCCCTAACAGGATATGGCACCAGCAACTTCTCCGGCGGGATGGGCTCAAATCCACTGGGCAACTGGATCTAAGAAGAATGGACAATCCCATGGTTTGTTTGAAACGTTATAGAAGACACAGGTTGAATGTTAATCAGAAAGAAAAAAGTACTGATCATCAACATATCAATGGGCTCAGTTTAGCTTTCAGTGCTCATTATTGTCTGGTGTGAGATGCAGGACTGAGTCTGTACAGATATTTCCAAGTTTCAGAGTTATAGCTATGGTTTTATTCCCAAAGGCTGATGTAGAAAGGACTGCAGCAACTCTAAAGAACACTTAAGGATTTAAAAATAAAAAAACCTCACAACAGCACCATCCAAGTGACAGTGCTCAGGACAGGGTTTGGAATATTTTACAGTGATTTTGTTATATTCCAGCACACACAAGGATGTGAACATTTACTTTAGCTAACCACAGAGTGCACGAGCACGCATGGTTACATGAAAAGGGGTGCTTTCCAACGCAATGTCTGGCAATCGGGGGAGTCTAACCAGAATATTAAGAGATAGCCATATGTTACTATTATTAACCATCGAGGCACCACAGGAACCACTGCAGCTCCTTTCTTCTGCATATAATCATCATATTGATAAAACTGGCACCAATCCCAAACTGGACACGGCTTTTTTGTCCCACCACACAAAGAGAGGGAGACACAAAGACAACCACTGACGTTATATTGGCTACCAAAGAAAACAAAATCCAAGCTGCTGTTCTGCATTGCGCACTCTCTGCTTGGACAGGAAGAATACATACTCTAAGAAGTCACTTTCAAACCTCGTTTTTGGAAGAAGAATTGACTGTTTTGCATGGTAACTAGGCATGAAATTATACCAGCTACAATGCAGGCTGCTCAGTGTTTTTCCTATGTTAGCCATCAGTCAGGTGCGTGAGTGTTCCCACTTAGATTTAATTCGGATGCCATGCCAGAACACGTCCCATCAGTATCATGCTTGTCACTTTAGTGCAGGATGGTTTTGCTGGCATGCCAAAGCAGCTGAGTCTCAGAGTGCATTGCTTTCTTGGCAGGTATTCCCCCTTGCCTAGGGGAGACAGACACAAGGGAGTTCTACGTCTAGAAAAAATAAGATTATTGTAGCCCATCAGATATGATTTCCAGCTTTAAGGATTTAAGGAGAGCTGTGTCACAGCGAGAGCCAGGGAAAACAGCAGGTTGATCCTTAGCTTGCACCTTGTAACATTTTACTGTTTACTTGCACTTATTTTAGACCAATTTTTTTTCTGAAAGCGTATCCCAGTCCTCCTCTGCCCAGCTCTCATACTCTCATTAGAGAAACTGCCTGCAACTAAGGTTAAGCACATCTAAGGTTCACGTTGTCCTCATGCTCCTTAAGGAGACAGTTTCTTCAGCAACTGCAAGTGATTGCTTCTCCTCCACCCTCCAGCACTTCTGACCTCAACTTTCGTAACTGTGCTGACCCTCTGCAAAGGTGAGCACCTGTAAAACAGCTCCCTGATTTACACAGGCAGCTGGACTCTCCCTCATGGCAAGAAACTGGTTCACTTCGAGCAGCAGTTACAAGAGGAGCAACATCTGCTCTGTAACCGCTCAGCAGAGCGTTGCACAAGAGCAGTTACTTTAGCCAGCCTGATATTGCAAATGCCAAAGGAATTTGGTTCCCTTGTATCTCTACTCACGGGACCTCTGTTTAGAATATTTGAAATTACTTGGAGTCCACCACACTAATAAGAACCCCCCCGGGTTTCATTCCGGCCCTCTTGCTTTCATCACCTTTCACCTTCAGGAGGTTCTCTCCCATTTGCTCCCCAGTGCCAGCAAAGAGTCTCATCTGCACTCCCTGCACACTCAGCTCCCCCCAGCTTTATTAAGAAATCCCCTTCAATGAGTGCTCTGGGCTGTGGTTCAGAAAGGCTGACAGAGAACCGCAAGTTTGTCTCTTCAGGGCTCTTCGCTTCCAGCTCAATTCATTCACTCTTTGATGCCCTCTGGGAACTGAAGCAGATAATGCTGATTMTTTTTGCAATTTCTACCTGTGACTTTTCTGCACCTAACTGGTAGGGAGGGGACATTTCCTGAGCCTGCTCTGGGAAAAGGCCCATTCCTGCAGAAAATTCGGTTCTCCCTCTCCCTCCTGAAAACAAGTCTGCTCCTGCCTCACCTCACTTCAGCCCTGACGGTGGAATTTTAATTGAAGTGACTGGTGAAAGAGGGGAGGGAAGGTGTGGTTTGGCTGCAGGACACAGAGTCAGGACCTCTTACACTCTACACCTTGCCCTGACGGTACCTCCTCCCGTGCCCTAGGGATAACCCCGTGCCATGCGGGGAGAGCTGTGGAAGGAGCATGGGAAAGGTTTGCAAAGCACTTTGATGCTGAAGCACAAAATTCTAGACCCGAGGTAACAGTTCCCTCAATGTACTGGGAAATCAGGTTCCTCCAAGTTTCCCTGCGAGCAAGGTCAAAACCACACTTCTTCAAGCTTGCTCGAGAATGACAGCCAGTCTAAAATTAAGCTGAAAAGTAACTTCTCACCCTCTTGTGAAAGAGGCCACAAAAAGCCTAAATGCATCTTCAAAGCCTAAACAGATCTTCAACGAGAAATACTCCCCAGAGAGGAGAGCAAGTACAGGCACATGTTCACAGGCCAGAGCTGAGCGCTGACGCCAGGGCCTGGGCAGGGCAGAGCTGCTGCTCTCAAGGGACAGGGACTCGGTGGTGGAACATACCATGGACCTGCCCCAAGTCACCTTTTGCCACACTCAGCTACCAGATTTCAATATTTATCCATGGAGCAGAAGAGAACATCAACGTCAAAGCAAAAGAGCTTAACGTGAAAGAGGGCACATCCCTCTTAGGTCTTACGGGATAAAGGAAGAGCACATCTCATGGTAATTTGATGAAAAGTTGTTTTTCCACCCGAGCTCTACTTTGGGTCAAGAAGCCAGCAGTGACAGCATCAGAATGCTATTTGGGAATGGAACTGACGAGCTGTCAGAGAGCTTTGTGGGGTTAAAAAAAAACAACATAGAAAACCAAACACAGGAGCCAGGAGATGGCAAACCTTAAGATGTCTGAAAGCCAAAGGAGACAAACATCAGAGATTCAGAACTCACCAGGACTTTGTCAGCCTACAGAGCCCCCTCTCACTCCCTCCCCTACATTTCAAAAGATGAGTGTGCATTTCTGGGCAGGACTGGTTTCAGCAAAGTCTCTTTGTGAAATGAGCACGAGGACATGCGCAGGAGAAAAAAATATCCGGGGAGGCGGGGAGAAGATGGGGAAATTAATCCAGAGGCTGCAATAAAGTTCAAAAACTTCAGGAAGTCAGAGKTTTTTTTCCAGTTAAGTGCCCTGTGAAGGATGGGGGTCCCTCTGTGCTGGTGCACACACTGTCTTTCAAGCCAGGTCTGTCTCTGGAGCAGAAATTCAACACACTTTTTCCCAGAGAAAGTTCTATTGTCCTGCAGTCACGTTGCCAAATTCAGACATTTAATTCAAAGTGTGAAGCAGAAGGATTCCAGTCCTACTTTTAAAGGGAAAATCTCCAGGCTACTGCTCCATCACATAACTAACTTTGTTCAGGGCAGGACACGGCACAGCTCCCTATCCTCAAAAGGAAAGGGAGGCAACATACAAACAATATATCACTGTACATCACAGCCTCAGAGCCTGCATACCTCAAACAGTAACCAGTGCTAACAGTCTGAGGCACCTCGGCAGATGTATAGCCAAGCAGCTATAAAAGAGCCTTTGTGCTGGCTGAACAGAAACAAGGCATTTTCTGTAAGGGAGACGGCCTTGACCACCTAGCAGAATAAACGGGGTTACACATTTCACACTTCCTCTGCACCAGGAACTGCGAGGGCAGATGGCACAAAGCAGACGCCGTGGACTGAAGAAATGACCCATTYGCTTTGGCAGAGCCACATCAGGGATCTGCAGGAGCCACATTACAACCAGAAGGAAGATGACATTGCCCTCACCTTCCATCTTCCTTGCTTGCAGTTCCTGTATCAGCACTGCACTGCTTGATATAAATTTGAGCAGACCTGCAATTCAGCAGAGACTTGCCCCCGCAGTAGTGTCCATGCAAAAGATCATCACAAATACTTCTGATTCACCATCCAGAGCTCCAGACAAAGGCTTTTCATCCTAATGCTTAGGCACCCAGCTCCTATTTTATACATTTTGAAATATCCTTTTCACCTTCACCCTAGTTTCCAGTTCTGAAATTAGGTTAATTCTTTAAGGCTGCAGGAGCTATGGTGTTATTTTTGGCCTAGAAGAGATAAGAAACCACGTGGACAGTTTCTCCTCAGTACAAGCAACACGCATTGGCAAACTTCAGGATTTGGCCAAACACATTATTCCACAGAATCAGAGGTGGCTTCCAGTTGGGCCCGGTAAAATGCAGCAATAAGGCAAAGTGCAACTGCAAAAGGCTCTCACAGCGAGTACACCACACATTTCAACTCTAAGGAGTCGGAGAGGGAAAAAAAAAAAAGATGATTTGAAAAAGTCAAAGAAAAATTGCTCTGTCCAAAACCTGGAAAAGCCACAGCTCACAAACACTCCCAGGGAAGCAAAAGCCCTGCTGCTTTATGAAGACTAAATCTGCTACTGTCTCCCAGTTGTTGGTTGTAGGGKTTTTTTTAAATAAAKTTCCCCTTGGCCAAAGATGTTAGGAAGTGTCTTCAATAGGAGAAGGATATAAAACCAAGTATGTCAGTTAAGTGATCTATGATAAGGTTAAACAAACAAGGTAAGGTAAGGTAAGGGTAAGGTTTCTTGACAAATCATCTGTGATAAGGTTAAGCAAATTTCTCTTTTGTCAGGACACCAAAGATACACATGCAAGGCAAGAATATTTTTGCTGATCTGGACAACAAATGTGAGAGGTGTACGTTCTGGAGTCACTCTAGTCGGACAAGATTGTTTCTAGTGAAGCATCTGGTCTGAAGGCTGTATGAAACCATTAAATAAATTGGGTCAGGCATTTAACCCACTCTGCACCCATATGCTGAAGGGGACTATAGGAAAAAAGATTTATAAAAACCTCAGACCTAAGGTACAGACAGTTCCCCATCGAGTATTTATGCAGAATTACACATAATATTAATTCTCAACACCCACTTACTAAGAACTTCCTTAGTCCTTATTGAGGACAAAGAACATTGCCCTTACACAGAGATGCTGAGGATTGAACTCTGCTATCCCTTGGGCAAATGTTTTCTCTCACTGCAAGACAGTAACACATATTAAAAAGTATGGTTACAAAGGATTAAGGCAGCTCAGTTAATGCAAACTAGCACTCTCTCCTGCATTCCTCACTAATACAGTGGTGACATAACCAGCCAAAACATGTAGCTTTAATTCAAATACGGTTTAAAGAAGTTACTGCCAAGTAATTACACCCATTGAAGGCCTATGAGCAGAGGAACCTTCATTAATACTCTGCTGCTATTCTCAGAGCACTTTTCTAACCAGTTGCACCAATCTGAAGTGGCAACCATGAACAAGAGCAGGCAACAAGTTTTCATGAACAAACTTGTGCTTGCCTTTCAGAAAGCACACCGACACAAGGTCTGAGAATGGCCAAGAGGACAGTGGGCAAGGAAGCAGCATCCAAACGCCAGCTGCCTACTCAGAGAAGCTGGGACAAGCCGAAGGTAGGTGAGTTTTCTGATAAGGTGCTTCTCTCTTTATTGCAGCAGGAAGAAGTTGACAGTAGCACTTCTGGAATTGCAAGCAACTTTCTACTACCCTTTTTCTGCTTTCTAATGAACTACTGGCTGAGTCCAAACTATGGGTTCCCATTTATTTCATTGCTAATCCTAGCCTCTGTCTAAGAACCTGTGCTTAATCCACAAAGAGTGCCGGATGCTTCTGAAGACTGCTTCCAAGAACAAAAATATAGCACTCAGCTGGAGCTCCCTAAAGCAATTCAGTAGGAAGGATTAAACCCAGAGATTTGGATGGAGCGTAGATCCAGTGGGCATGACCCTACCTGTGCTCTCTTCATTACACAAGAGCACGTCGTGCCTTTTCCTAAACCTCCTTCTAAGCTAATAACTCTAAAGCACTGGCTCTAGGAGCCTCATCTCACAGCTCTGCATAAACATTTAGGGCTCCCATCCTGTACTGACTTGTGCTCTCAGCTATAAACCAGAACAGATGCTAAATGAAGCAGTTTGCTCTACCCTACCAATGCTCCCAGGACATCAGACCACCAAGCATAGAAGGTGATCGCTGGAGCTTCATCTACGCTGCAGCCCTGAGAGCAAGGCCCTGACAGCAGCACAGGTAAAACGGCGCTACGCAGACTGCAAAGCTTGCCGTGAAGCAGAAAAACTGCTGGGGTGCTTACTTGGAAAGGAGAGCTCGCTGTAGTGGCTTTCCTCTTATCAGCAATACTCCACATCAGGGTACAACACTGTAGTGTGGACAAAGTATAATTGGATAAACAGACATTTCCAATTCAAAGAGTCTTAAAAACCACTTTGGGTCCCTAATAGCAATTTAAGTTACATGCAGGCTTTGACTCTTTTACTGAAGTCACCATTACCACACAAGCTGCAAGTAACCGGCACAAAGTTCAACTGATTCTCAAGAATCCCACTGATGAAAATCAGTCAAAACTTTTACTTTTGCTTCATTATTGTAATAGTATTTTTAACTTGCTCAAAACACATCTGAAAGAACCACTGACAACCAACTTGCTTTCACTGAGGACACCAGCAGAAATTCACTTTTATGTAAGAAACTAACCTGAAATAACCAGAACTCAACTTCCAGTTCTGCAAGGACCCCCAAATACACTTGCAGCTGGAACTTCAGGATTTAAGAAAACAAAACCAGTTAGTTCCCCAAACCCTTCCAATTATGTTCCCAACTTCTTTGTGACACATAAAGGTCATTTTGGTCTAGGCATGCAGGAAGATAATCCCCACCCTTCAGGCAATCAGGATTTCTGGCAAGATCTTAAGAGGTCTCCAGCTGATAACCATGAAAGTTCACACCACCAGGAGTCCAGCTAAGCTTTTAACACAGGAAATTAGTGCTAAAATGTTTTAAGCATTTTAAGGATCAATTAAAGATGGTGCAGCAGTCCAGCAAAGTAGAACTAAGTTCTCTGCTCCAAATCAGATGGTTTTAGAACACAAAACAGCAGCAGCAGCTCTTCAGCCGGGAGGTGTCTACAGGAAATGAGGTTAGACAAATCCCGGACAATTAATCCTCTGTGCAGTCAGATTACATACTCACACCATCCACAGAGCCATCAGACAACAGCGCAGAGCCCCGAGTTAAACTCCTACCTGCCTGCTGCAAGGACTGGGCATTGCAGGTTGTCATCTTGCATCTTCCCTGTTCATCCACGAACCAATGGTTCTCCCACCACAGCCCAAAAAGCCAAGCTCCTTACTGACTTACGTTAAGTGCACTTGGGTACAATGCACAGGAAGACTCAAGATACACAGTTCTCAGTAGTTATTGCAGCTGCAAGCTATAAAAAAAAGAAATATGGCAGCACATTGAATGTCATCTTTTGCCTTGTCAGCACCGGGAGACCACACAGCCCATCGAGGACAGTAACTTTAGGAGTAGGCAACTGGGAAGCAAAAGAGGAATTGGCAGTTCCTGGGCTGAGGTGAGGAGTCACCTGGTGTTAACAGCTCTTTTCAATAGTATCTCCCAGCACCAGACCAGTGACTGCAAACATGGTGAACTGCCAAAATATAATTGTACAGATCACAAATGCATCCTCAGACTGCCCTAATACACTGTCAGCCCAGAGAGCCCAGGGAAGTGTTCACAGAGCAGCCAGTTCAGTGCTATGGCAAGGCAGCCTTAGCCCGCTATGTACTATATTCTCCAAAATCATTAAGAAAAGCCTTCAAAGCAGATTAGCGCTACACACCGATATGGCTGGCTATAACCACTGTCTAATGCAACTCTGGAAAATTATCGGTATTCATTCACTGAAAGTTCAAAAGAAAATGATGTTTTACATCAAATTGCTTTTATAAAAGTAAAAATAGATATTACATCAAAACCCATTATATCCATTCATTAAAAAGATCCCCCTTTTGTTTCTTCTCTGTAATAATTCAACTGTTTTTATTTTAAAAAATCCAATTATTTCTCAAAACACCATACTCCAAGTATAATACAGCTACCACTGAAAGCATTTGAGCCGAATGTGTTTCTACCATCCCTTCAGCGACCTCAGTTAGTTTATATTAAGCCCCTTCCCCACATCAGCACTTCATTTCTATTTCCCACCACCAAACAAGTCTGGCTTTTCTCTCCCATGCTTAGAGGTTCTGACACCTCCATGCTGCTGGCACTTTAAGCTGCTCACAGAACTTGGCTCTAAGAGACTGAGGGGAGAAAAGCAAATATTGTCTCCAAATTTACATAGTTAACATCCCCCCCCCAAACATCCAGCTCACATTTACCCTCTACATATAGATCAGCTAAAAACTTCCATACTGAGAGCCCCAGCTGAAGACACTTCATGTCCGCTTCAGCTGAGAAAGACTTTTTTTTTTTTTTTTTTTTTTACTGTCTAGTCACATGGGACATTTCACAGAGATTCTGTTTATACAGAGGTAGCCATGAAGTGGTTTTTTCTCCCACCCTCACCTTTTATACACAGAGATAAGCACTAAATAAAATGGAAAAGGAAACTTGCCAACTCAAAGTTTGCTCAGACATAATTGACCCACGGGAGATAACTGACTACACAGGTATTACTGGGTTTTATATTGATTAGGTTTGGAATTTAACCGTGTCCTTCCAAGGTCCCCAGTCAGGTGGGATTCACCTACAAGAGGCAGTGCAGTACGCAGCTCTGATCACAGCACATTATTTCCTCCAAGTACCGAGTCTCACAGCTCCAGCAAGCCATAAAGTAAGAATCTACCCTGCAAAAGAGAGATGGCTCTCCCATCAGTTCAGAAGAGAAAAATACATTAGAAAGCTTCTGGTCTCAGACTTCCCTCCCTCTGCCTATCCCCATTGCTGTTCAACAGAACAAACTCAAATCCTCAAGTATCTTCTGCATGCCTTAATTAACAAACCGGGATGATGAGCTATTTTATTAGAGTTCTTTGTCCTGTCATGCAATGAAGGATTAGCCTTTCCTGACTCATCCTCAAGATAACAACTAATCCTGATGGCTCCCTAAACCCAACAGGCTGCACAGATCCTAATTTCTAACCAAACCACCGCACTTCGAGATGACAATAATGGGGAGAAGAACAATACTTCTGTTTTCTGGATTCATGGCTGAAGCTTCCTTAGAGTCTGCACAACACCATCAAAGTCCCCATTTCAGCAACCCTCAGCTTAGGCATTAGATCAAGTCATCCAGCTAACTAGGGACAGATTAACCGTGTGCTCACAAAACTAGGTCAGTCTCAAACAGTCTCTACAGCCTGGAAATGCATGTATGTGTAAGCATAAATCACACAGCCTTCCTCTTTTAAAATGATGGCCAGCAGAAAGTCAGAGAGATCCAGACTCAAAAGACTTGGGTACAACGCTCAGAGCTATATACAAAGTGGTTCTTGGTTTCTACAACAAACAAAAAACCTTCACCAACCTGAGTTCAGAAGTCACTAAGAAATGACTTAGTGATGTCAAGTCAGCTTTCCCTCTTTGAAATATTTGGTTCTCAAATATTTAATCATTTTCTGAAGTGAAAGAGCTAGGTCAGGACTTCGGTGCAGATCTGAGATCTCTGTCTCCTGTTCCAAACCCTCCTAACCCACACCTTGGTTTCACAAACCCAAACTGCAGCCTTTGCTCTCTCCTTTGACCTCTCTGCCCTCCTCCTCAGCAAACATTGCTACTAAAATTAGACCACAGTGGTCATACCACACTGCCTCCCCCACGGTCGTCACAGACTCTGTCACATCAGTCATGTATTTTAGTCTCACACTGAGCTCCATGCATCGCCTTCCCTGCCCAGATAATGCTCTTCTCTAGTCTTACCTGTGTGTCCTCTGACAAAATACCATTCCTCGTTACCTTCATGAAGCTCAGTCTCCATCCATCCCCAGAACGGATGGCCACCCATTTTCAACTTACTCTGGAGCCAGACAGACATCTCTGAAGTGTTTCGAAGAGAAAATTTAGTGCTTAAGAAAAGCTGATTTATAAACATCCACCACAAAACACTGGGCATGCTTGTATCCTCCCTCTCGCACACACACAATTTGTATCGTAGGAGTTTCTTGAATGAAGAGATGCAATGGGCTACACACACACGGAGAGATGCAGGTATCTCTTGCTGTCAGGGTTTGCTAAGTTTCTATGCTCTGACATAAAAACAGAAGTACAAGCTTTGAAGCTGGGACAACATTAGAGCATCTGATTTCAGAAGTGCTGCTGCATGCTCCCACCACAAAGACAAGTCGAGTCTTACATTTGCTGCCTGATGTCCATGGCAAGGGTTCACAGAGGAAGAGCGACCAAACATCACAGTCCAACCCCTGCTCTGCACAGACTGCAGTGAATCGAGGTGCTTCAGAGCACCCTGCCCAAAGCACCTCCTCACAGACCCCATCCTGCCCTGCTCTGAGGTGTACAGCTCTTGCTGCTGAAGTCACTGCGTGCTGCGTGTCATACATTAGCCAGCTAGAAACAGGCTGCATCTCCTTTTCTATTAATGAAGGAAGGTTCTTTCTCAGGGGATAAAGGAAGGGAACTGAAAGTTAGTGGTTAACAGTTGCATCTGTCCCCAGTCTTTCAGTTCTGATCAATCGCTGCAGGACTTTTATCTTTTTTTGACTTCTGGCTATCTTACAGAAAACCATAAACTTCAGTTTTGCCCATGGGAGAGTCCATTCCAGAAATGGTATGTTCTGGCACTGCCAGTGTACTTGGCAGATACAATGTGCGCTTTAAGGGCTTTCCTAACTTCAGTAAATTTCAGAGTAGCAATTATCTTCAATTACTCCAGATGAAAGACCACACAAAACGTTAATTCAAATCCCCCTTCTCCCAGAAGCCCCCCGCTATCCCTAGTCACCACTGCCCTACTTTTTGCCTTGCCAACGCCCAAAAGATTGGACCTCCTCTTCCTTGATGCCCATGTTTCCCGATGCGATCGCTCCCTTTGTCACAGCTTCTTTTCCATGTATATTACAATAAAATCCTCTCTCACTTCAAGACATTGAAGAGTACTTGTTACTAGTTTGGAGGAAAGCACAGCCCCCTCCACACAGACACACTTGCTGCTTCTTACCTAATTTCTCCCACTACCTCAATCAGAACAGAAGGAAAAACAGACAAAACATCTGGGCATTTGCAGCAGCAGTTAGAGGTAGCATGAGCTGCTCCGTTGATCCAGCTGTTTCTGTTGCACTGTAGGACGCGAAGCAGTTAGTATCACCTGAAAGCAATGTGTGTCAGAAGGGTTTTATTACTGAAGAAATTAATGGGATATGTATCAGCACTGCCTTGATTTCTAGTAGCTACAAAGAGCTTGTATTAAAGTTACCGGTGCTCTTAAGATGAGGATATTAAACACAAATTAGGACAATACTCGGCAGCAGCTACGAAACAAGGCTAAAACAACCCCAAGCTACAGAGCGATGGCTTCGTAATTCAGATGCATTTAAAGGAAACATTAGACTCAAAATGAAAACTGAGATCAATAATACGTTGGGATCGTTTAAATCACAAATGAGATAGCTGAAACCTGTTCTCAGGCTGAATAGCCAAGACCGCACATGGCACCACACAGCAGTGCAGGAGAAAACAAAACTAGCATGTCTCTGTGATCCACACAAGATGAACTAGAAGAACTACTGGTGGGAGGAAACAAGAGAAGGAAGGAGACTTAAATATGTAAACTTTTTCTGAGAACACCACCCATCAGTATGCCAGAAGTCGAAAATATCAATATTCGCTAAAAATGTGTGGTGAATGGAGCGAAGTCCACTTGGCAGCTGGTCACGAGCAGTGTCCCCCAGGGCTCCATTTTGGGGCTGGTCTTGTTCAATATCTTTATCAATGATCTGGATGAGGGGATTGAGTGCTCCCTCAGTAAGTTTGCAGATGACACCAAGCTGGGCAGGAGTGTCGATCTGCTCGAGGGTAGGAAGGCTCTGCAGAGGGACCTGGACAGGCTGGATCGATGGGCTGAGGCCGACTGCATGAGGTTCAACAAGGCCAAGTGC
>JAYKAV010000001.1:7979145-7992214 GCA_035582835.1 Phoebastria nigripes
GGAAGTATTTAAAAGACGTGTAGATGAGGCGCTTAGGGACATGGTTTAGTGGGCATGGTGGTGTTGGGTTGACGGTTGGACTTGATGATCTTAGAGGTCTTTTCCAACCTTAATGATTCTATGAAATGCAGAATCACTTCCTAGCAAGTTCAGTACAAGCCTTTTGCCCTCTTCAAGAGGAAGGACTGTGCTCTATAACACTTCATAAACTGTCAAGCTCCCATCTGTAAGCTTCAGAGATTTCACAGCTCCATTCTTTTCATGACTTTTTTTCTTCCAGTTTGCTGGGGAAAATCCATAGCTTTGGCTGCTCCACCCTACAGAGGGCTGAGTTTTACAGCTATTTGTCAAATAGCAATAACAGTCTTGGTTTTGTTTTTACAATGATGATAATCCTTGCCATAAAGAACGTACATTTTAAGAGGCATGTCTCATCTGTGACTCACTCGACCTGTTTCAAGTAGGGCAACAGCCACAAGCCTGGTCACAGGAGCCTAAAATCTATCACGGGCTGCAAACTGCTCCTGAAGCAGCAGCCTGGGTGCGTCAGACGAAGCTCCCCAGAGCCCAGGGAGCTTCAGTTCTCCTCAAGCTTGCACATACTGTTGCTGCCTCTTTTCTGGGGTGAGGTGAAACAGGAAGTCCAAAGAATCGTGGTGTCAATTCCTTTACTGTATTTGCTGAAAAGCTCCTGACGGCAGGAAGAGCATGAACAAATCTTTACAAGTCTTGAAATGGGCAATAACCGGTGCCACTAATGAAGTGGTCTAAGAGGCACTGCAGAGAGCAGCGAAATGACAGAAACACAGGAAGGGGGGAAAAAAAAAAAAAAGGGTTTTGAGACAGACCGCTGCGAGCAGAAAAAAACCACAGAGCCAGGCCTGGAGATGCATTTGGGCACACCACCAGAGCCAGAGCCAGGGAAGATGAGCAGCACAGTAAAGACATTGTGGGATCCTAAAATCAGAGAAAGGGGGCAGTGACAGTCATGGAGATGAGTAAAACGACTCTGGGCATAGAGCCCGCCGCAGGAACAGTGCAGAGAAAAAAAACCACACAAACTGAGGTCCGGCAGGGCTCTCCATGTCCAAGGCACTAAGAATGAAAACCAAAGAGCTGGGGGTGACTGCAAAGACCCAAACTCCTCGTTCATGCTGCCACTTGAGACTCTCCAGAATAGGAAGTGCAGGAAGTGAAGGAGGAGTCTGAGGTTTGGGTTTTCCGAGGCCAACGCCGTTTTGTTTGCTGAGCCTCGTGCCATCGCTGCTTCCCTTTTGATGGGAATTGTGAAGAATGTGGTGGCTGTGCCCCAGCAGAGCAGGCACAGATAAACTTTTTGCTCTGTCAGAAGATCACTGAAATACAATGCTTTGCAACTCACTTACAGTGGCCCGTTACTTGATGTTCATGAACGTACAAGACGTGGAAAATGTCGCTTTTACACCAAGCTTTCCTAACACAGCTGTTACGACAGACAGCTGTGTTATTTCACACAGCTATTGCTTTATCTTAAATAAAATACCAGGCACAGTTAATCTAGTTGTCTGGGCAATGAGAGGACCAGATCAAAAAAAGGAAAAGATGACAGGTTTTTAAATTGAAAAGCCTCAACTAAATGAGAGTGGACCTATTCGTTGCAGAAGTGGCGTGCTTTCATCACCAAAACTCTTCCTGCTCTCCAAAACAGCTGAGCCTTAACATCTCACACTCACGGGTTACTTCTGAACATCTTACAGTTTATACACTTCACACAAACCAATTTTAAGTAATTCATGGCACTTGGGAGAATCCAGCACTACGGATAATTTAACAGAAGCTGATCAAACAAAACTGATTTTGAGAAAAGCCCAATCTAATTCTGTCAGATAGCATTTCCTAGTGCAGTTGTGTGCTATCGTTAGCTATTTCAAGCCAAAATTTGATCATATTGAATTCAGGAGGTCTTTGCCAGTTTCAGTTGGACCAAAATGCTGACCTTCAGTAAGTTATCAAATGTCACATGGTACAGGCATTCACAGCAGAAGTTATTTCAACTCAGAATGTCTAGAGTAAAAATTTTATGCTGCTAAAAACTGTGGAAAAAGTTACTGACTCCTTATGAATGGCTAACCACGATGCTGGCAATACATAAACCAGTTCCAGATCTGTAAGCAGGGAATGTGGAGAGCTACTGTTAGTCCAGAAAGTCTTTATGCACAAAAGATATGAATGAATTACTGCAGCTGGAAACCTTTTTCCCCTTCCTCAGAGGCTTTCCCGTCACTGAAATGTGAATTGAAACCAAGCAACAGTTTTTGGGGGCAGAAATTCAGTGTCAAAAGTTTAACAAAAGTCTTTGCCAGTGAAAGAGCGGATCAGCAGCAGCATCTGTTGTCATCCGTGACCACAGCTCCTCTGTCACGTGGGCAGAATAATCCCCCTCTTTACCACATCTCATAAAAGGACAAAGCAATAGTTGCGTACAAGTCATAAACGTTTGTGTAAAAAGACAAACTGTTCACCCTCTCTTCTGCTCTCAACTTCTTCCCTATTTCTAAGAGAGGCTCACCAGGATTTTCCCTGGTACTAGAGGAGAAATTGCAGCTCAAGCCCAGCAGGTGTTTTCAATCAGACAGTCTGTAAACACCCAGGACTCACTTCAAAGAGCCCAGCGCACCCAAGGAAGGAGAAGCCACCCTTGCCCCTGGGAGGAGCCACCAGCCCCCAGCAGGAACAGCAGCACAAAACTCTGTCACAAGCAGGCTGGGGACTCTCGTTTTTTCCCCCCCAAGACGCCCAATTCGCAGCCACATCAGTGTGCGCAGACCCCGAGTTTCGGTGTAAGAGCGGTGGCTTGTCTCTGCTGACGACAAGACCTGCTCAGTGGGCATCTGCAGGATGGGCTGCCAGCGAGTCCCCTGAGTGGCAGCAGACTTGGGCCGCGGGCACACTGGGAGGCAGCTCAGCATGCAGGGTGACAGTGCCAGCCACCATGAGACATCTCTGCCATGGCTGTAGTTTGGGAAAAAACTGTCACTGTTAGGGCAAACATCTGTCAGCCTTGCACATTTCAACTGCAGCAAGAAACACGGGAATTGTATCATCTATTTTCCACACTGACACCATGCCATACCCAGCTAAAGAAGATAAAAGAGGCTTGGACAGTCAAGACTGCAGGGACCTGTGGCCATTTTGATTTAAGCTTATTCTCTTTCTGTCAAAATAAAAATAACTGTTATGAATGATGAATGTTCCTCCCCTCACCCCAATGTGCCTAATGTCAGGCTCCATTTCCCTCCTTACTGTTGCACTTCCATATTTGCGTAGGTTTCTCCCAGGGTGACGCTTGTAGGAAACAAAGAGCATGGAAACTGTACACTTGGACGGTCAAGTTGCAAAGGCAGGTGAGCTCTGGAGGAACTGCTGCACAGCCATACAACAGCAATCCCCTGCTGCCAGCCTCTCCCACCTTCTCCTTTACCTCCCCCAAAACACACACCTCATTCTCTGCGCCCTCATCCTTACCTCGTAGGACCATACACACTGCACTCCCGCAAACCTCCGTACGCATCTTCCCACTTCCACATCCTCGTGGGTGGTGTACATCTCTCGCAGGCACTCGCCAATGTGGGGCACCATTCTCCGCAGGACTTCCCGGCTCATGATCACTCCTGGTCCCCCCATGCAGAAGTTCTCGCCTGGTTCCAGCGCCAGCTTCCCCATCTCCTCTGTGGTGCCGAGGCCAGTCTGCCCAAGAAAGAGGGGCTCACTGCTGTTCAAACTCCTGAGGAAGTTCTCCAGTTTGTCCCCTTTGATGTAAACGTCATCATCAGCTCTCATAAACCATTCGTATTTGTCCAAGTAGTGGTCATGCATGTATTTGAGCATCATGAAAGATTTCTTCTGGGGTGGGTAAGAGTCATCCACACCTGGAAGCGGCACGATGGGGATGGGAATAGAGGTGTCTGAACCCTCGCTGGAGAAGAATTCAACCTTGCCAGGAATGGTTTTGGACCATGTTCTAGATTGAAAAAGACAATAAGGACTAATTAAGTATGCAAACCAAGGCAGGCAGAGAGTGCTACCAGAGACTGCTCAAAGGAACTACACCTCATCTGCTTTACAAATTTCCTTTTTAAATGCCTTGAAGGGTTTTTTTTTTTTCCACGCAAATGAGGACATTCATATGGCACACAGAGCAATTGGTATAACACACTAAAAATTCTTACATGACAAGCATCTGAATATCATTCTTGTAGCTGTATCTGATAGAAAAATAATTCAATAGTAGTAGTTCACTAGTGGCAGGCAGACTTTCTTAAGCACACTTAGTATTGGTCTAACAACTATCGGTCACAAGATACAGAGCGAAGCCAAAGGGAGCCAAGATGGGCAAACGATTCACATACATCTGGATTTAATGCCTCCAAAGCTTCCCTGCAAGTTATTCAGCATCATATCCACCTCCCAATATGCCTAAGGCCCCCAAAAGCTCAGATGTATCCTGTGGGAAACCAACCAAACAGCAACTTCTCTAGATGCTATGTGGAGAAGCAAGTAGGGCTTTGACAGAAGGAAAACGCTCCTGCCTGTTTGCCACAGTTGGAGAAGCACAGAGCATGGTAGCAACACTAAACTCAAATGGGTCTGCCCATACCAGCAAAGTCTAGTAGAAAAGTAGTCCTAAGAAATGCATGCAAAACATGTAATCCCGACAGACGACCTGCTGCTACCAGCACCGGCACCTCCAGCAGCTTTCCACACACTTCAGACCAGATTTTAGTAGAGAGGAACATCACAGAAGAGAAGCCTTTTCTGTGCGAAGCAGCACAGCGACGACATCTGCTCCACACCTTCCGTGCTCCTCTCTGCCAAATCCAACCCATCTGCGCGGGCAAACTGGGTCACTTATATTGCAGGAAGAGATGTAGGATGATTCCTCAAGGCAGACTGCAGAACACTTAACCTCCTCCAGGGAGGATTTTCAATCATCTAACTGTTACAGCCTTGCCCTAAAAATTATGAATTTTAAGCTTTCAGTACCATTTTCTCAAATTCTACCTGGCATCCTTCACAGAAAACTATTTTCATTGGTAAACCAACAGGTTTTGCCCCTTTTTGTATAGGGGGAGAATATTTTCTAATTACGTTTGGCGACCATGCTCAGAATATAACCTATATTCAAAGCATAATGTGAAAACACTCTCAAGGTAAAAGACACAGTATTCCTTCAATGCATCACTGTCACTTTCACCAGATGCCTTTCAACACAGGTTTCTTGCCAAAAGCAGAGCAGATTTTGGGCAGTACAGACCATCTGAAATTTGAAATCTCCAGAATTAGCTACCGTACAAAGTCTGAAATGTAAAAGTATTTCAGAAGAATTATTCCTTAAGTTCCACTGGGAAATGCAAAGGTATTTAATTAGTACTAACTAAACATCAACTTCGACACCTTAATGGTTACACACTAATTCAGCTTTGTGTAATGAATATCGCCCAATTACTTTAAAAGCTTTGTCTTCTGGATTTCTTACTGCCACGGGTAGTGTTTCATAGGAAAAGTTTAGATCCCAGCTTCCCAGAAGAGCACAGGGTAAAGCCAATGGAACCATTCCTGTTGACTTCACAATAGAGGTGATGAGGCCTTTAATCATCAGTGATGCAATTAATGCACGGTACTACTGGTTATAAAGTCACATCCTGTTAAAGCATTGAAAACTGCCTGTTTTAAAATGAGACATGCCCATATCTTGAACTTTCACTAACTATTAAGGAAGTTCCACTATTTATTTTCTGACACCCCCGCTCCACATACAAATCATCCAGTCTTAAATGAAAAGACTACACAGTAAATTGCTCTTCCCATGTCAACTCCCAATCTAAGTTTAAAAGACTTCTTTATTAAAAGTAATTGATGCATTCAAATTTTAATCTCATAGAAAGAAAAGGCAGAAGAAGCTACTGAGAAATGCAGCTCATCTCATCCACTGTGACCAGCTCCCAGTGCAGTTTTGGGTGGACCCAGGACACTTTCCACATAATCACCAGGTGAATTTATAAGCTAAAGTATTATGGAAATTTCTGCTTGTTGACTACTTTTATTCAAAAGCAAACAACGAATTTTCAGACTTGCTCTCGATATCCTGAAAGATCTGCCTTCGTAACGATTATGAACTATGGACAACACAGGATGTCTTCTATCACTCCAAGCTTTAGCTCCTTTCTGGACTCTTCAGGAGCAGTCTTCAACTCTTTTTAACACCACTACCCCTTCTGTTGGTTCCCAGTTTAAATCTACTCCCTGCTCTCCAACCAGGTTCCCTCACCTCAGGACACCCTTAAGTATTGTCAAGATAGAGTTCACATTCAATGAAGGTGGAATAAAGTGCATGTACATTCACAAACCCTGGCAGGTTTGATTTCCAGCACTCATATGGCATTAAACCCCTCGGCTCAAAGCCAGTCTGGCCCCATCCTTCCTTGGATGTGGGCCATATTTAAGTTTCACACTAAAACAGGAGTAAGCCAGAGAAATATCCCTGCATACGTGCAACGTTACTTCAGCCTTGGGATCCCACGCCAGCCGTGCCCCAGCACAGCTTGACTAAGTCTTTGTTCACTTCCTGTGACAATGCAGTTTCTAGAATGAGACGACTCGCCATGTCGTTTGTGACTGTGGTTTTGAGTGTTTGTTCAAACTTAGGCAGACAAAATACACTCCCACATCGAAAAACTGCCTGAGCATCTGTGTCAATGCAAGCGCTGCTCGGCAGAGGCTGAAACAATGGGAGTCACCATGTGCTGCTCCTTATGGCTAAGCCACAGCTTACTGCTCCACGCAGCCCCTTTTTGGGGAGAGGATACAGAATGGTTTGCTCAGGAAACATGTTGCTGCACCCAGCCAAAGAAGCCAAACCACAGATTGTAAGATGAACTGTAAGTACATTTTTCTGACCCCAGCTATCAGCAGAACCAACGACTGGTAAATGCAGGGATGAATTCTGATCAAAGCTACTTTTAACTTTTTTATCTGACATTGCAAAGAATCAGACCTGGCTCAATCACAAGTGATTCTGCAGATTAGTGTGTTAACAGCTACATTTCTTGCCTGTCCTCCCATCTCCAGTCCAGTTTACCGAGTCTGCTCTCAGGTTACAGGCAGCAGCCTGACACCTTCAGCTCCTTAGGCACAGAGCTCTTGCCTCAACACCTTCCTATTCCTGTGGCCCCACCAGCACCCATTCCCACCGGTTGACATTGCTTTCCTAGTCAAGGCTTCTCTAACATAAGACATGCAGATTGTATCTGCAAATGAATTGTATGTTTGATAATAAAAAAACCAAAGGAAAATATTTTTAGTAAAACCTGACACCTTCCTTCCCACCATGAGGGCTCCCCGTCACCCTCAGCTATTTAAAGGAAATGCGGTCACAACATTTCTGCCACTGATTCCTGTATCTACACCTGCAGAGACCACCTCCCCTGCGGTGATCGCTGGCGGCCTCAGCCAACTTAAGGCCGTCTCGACTCTGTCCAGAGAGAAATATCAGGTTCTGAATACAACCGATACATGTACTGAACTGGTCATTTAAAAACCCAGCAACTGAACTGCTCTGACAGATCCCAACCTTATCTCTTCCGTGTAATCTGAATCTGCTTGGTTAAACAGGAGGATGTGCATGAATCAGGACAGCAAAGCTCTCTATTACCTTCCCCAGGAGTAGCGCTGAAAACATGCACGACGGTGTGCGACCTGGTTTCTCTCAGTGCACAGGGCGCATAACTCCAACAAACTAGAAGCTAGCATTGACAAGGGAATCAAAGTGCAATTTAAACAAACACAAACATAGAAAAATTAGGTAATGCTTCCTTAGAAGAAACCTCTTAGCAGAGGACATTAGGACTGCTCCAGTATTGGTGGCTACCAAGTCAATTTGACCATCCCTTAACTGGTTTTGCACACTGGATATCCTATGTGTACCCTAATCTGAGCAAGTCACAAGCAAACTGGGTGCAAAGATTTTGTCACAGCTGGTACAGGTATTCATGCAATACAGAAAGCTGTGTGCACAGAGAGTGCTAAAAAAACCCCAGTATTTGCTAAAAAGTGACCACTACTATAGTTACCAAATGTTGTCATAAGTAATTTCTTCATTTAAAAAGAAGTTTAAAAAGCATAGCTTGGAGCAGGAGGAGCACAGATCTGGAATGTTTTATCTTCAGTTTCCAGTGTTTATTATTTATTTGTATTACCTTGCCTCGTTATCAGCTCTGCAGACTCAGCAGAAGCATAGTCAGCAGTGTTATGCAGACAGTGCTCCCTTTGTAGAGACCCAAACTGGAGACAATTACAAAAAATGTATTTGGTTTTTGTCTGCAGCTTGGGAACCTCCCTTAGAGGAGATCAGAGAAACCATTTAAAGTTTTGAGAAATACTCATCTTGTATAATTATGCTGAAGAAAATAATAATTTGTGAAGAACACAGCAAGATAATGGACCTAAAAGACTGATTTCTTGAATACATGGTTCAGCTAAATTTCACGTTGAATTAGGGCTAGTTTTGCGTAAGCCTTCTTCAAAGTCCTATCTTTCCGGCCACGCTTGCTAAGGGGAAGCAACAAACCACAGCTTAGCCAGGAGAACTGAGCACGGAAACCAGCACGCTGCTCCTGCATGTGGTACTGCAGATGACCATCACGAGAAGTCAGAAAAACAAGCTGCTTTTTTAAATTTCCAGATAGGTTTAAAAGAGCTTGTCAGTTAAGATCTGCATTACAGAATTCAGATTTTGAGGGAGAATTCCGTTCAAATTTTTGCAGGACAGCTTGGTATCTAGCTTTAACAGAGAACCCAAGCAGCTTCCACAGTTCCTTAGAGTCCCTTGAATTAAACTCCTCCAATTTAAAGGGATGCCAGTTTTCTGTCCGTGGATACCCATCCACCTTCCTTGTGGAAACAGGGACAGAAACAGATCCATCACCCGTAGGCACACTGATACTCAGTGGGTCAGACTAAGATCAAAGCCCAAGTGACCCAGAGGTTTGGGCCATATGGTTATTTTGGGGTATGTAGGTGACTTTGTTTCTCCTTATCCCCCATGCATCAATGCCGGTTGCTCTCACTGCATTTGTTTCACACCGTTCCTTAAACATTCTTGCAAATTTTAGATAACTGCTTACTGCTTGGAAAGCCCAAGTATGTCATACTCCTGCTAGAGGATACAAGAGCAGGACACACCGAGTTCTCGCTATTGCAATACTGCGGTACGATCGATACGTTAAGCAAAACATGTATCGCACTGTCAGAATGTTCAAAGTCAGTTCACACAACCTCCTCCCAAGAGGCAAGAGTGCATGCTCCACAATCCACAGTGTTACCTCACTAGCAACCAGAAAGGACCAAAACCGAGTACCACCCAACAGCCTCAACCTAGGCTCTGAATTTAGAAGCAGCACAAAAATGTGTTTTGTATTACACTTCTGCAGCAGCTAGCACAGGCTTAGACAGATAATACAAACTCCTTTAGACCCCAAATCCTTCTGGCTGCCTTTCACTTAAACTTTTCCAAGCACTCAGGTATTTAGATTCCAGTGCAGTCTGTTTCCTATAAGCCACCATGAACGGTGTGGCAGCACGTTCGAAATGGAGCCTCCTGAAGGACACCCTTCTGCCGCAGGAGCGGGACGGCTTAGCGTGAGCCCCGGCATCCCTCACAGTCCTCGTGCGTGTGGCCTCGTGGCACTTCAAGGTCCCATGGGGACTGTCCCAAACTAAGAAGTACTGCGGCTGTGTTCCTGTAGAGATACTGCCAAAGGCCAACCTCTGACATCTTGCCATTAACTGCATTCACACTAGTCTCCTGCCACGTTTCCCGGGAAATATAGTTGCTACGCAAAAAAAAAAAAAAAAAAAAAAAAAAGGTTTAACTGCCTGATATTTCTGTTCCTGAGAGCAGCAGACTTAAATCTTCTGGGAGACTGCTTATTCCCATCCTCTCCTTCCTGCAGCTCTTTTAGGACAACTCCCTGCAACTGCAAAACCATTAGCACATATTGTTGCACTTTCCCTGAACCCCAGCCATACCTTAACTCCTTCCTGCATGGCTCTTTTCCTGACTATTTCTTGTCCTTTGATGTGACACCACAGTTTCTGCTGCTGCACTTCACCGGCCTCCTGGAAGGGAAGCTCTGCTAACCTGGCTGTCAGATGCAATAACTGCTGAAGCTACAAATCTGCCCTCCGAAAACCTGTAGATCTAAAGCTTATTCTCTGCCTCGCAGACTACAAAAGCACGACTGTTTCAAAGAGCCAGCATCTCCTGAATATCCAGCAGGCCCGTTTTGCCTTGCAGTGGTCATTTTGCTCATGATTGATGTTCAGGAAGTGGATTGCTTCCCCTCTTGTTAGACCCTATCTGGATTCACAGCAGCAAGGATCAGCAAATGCTTTCCGCTCCAGTCCCTTTTAGCTGTGTCTGTAAATGGCCTTTGAGCCACAGCAATTTGGAGGTATTCAGCCTCTGAATCCCTAATTCCTTTCAGCGCTCTGGCTAGCGTGGTATCAAGGCTCTGCACACGCTGCCACCCCGGGAATGCCTTGCTAGCAGCTTCCCATTTCACTCGCTGTGCCAGCGATTCAGCTCACCAGGATGCTTTGTCAATGTAGTAATCCCAGCAATTGTCTGCTTGAGTACTTCATGGCAATCAAAAGCCATTTAAGATTTCAGGTTTGTCTTCCTCTGCCCCCCCTCCCCACTTTCCCCCAAAGATGTCTTCCTGTCACCAGGACATTAGCTCGATTCTTTTACCAACACAGGGGAGAAAAATGCATTTAGCCCTGGCGCAACATTAAGAGGTCTCTTTATTTGTCCCTTCCAAGAGCCGACATCATCTCTAGAGGTTAAACCAAAATAGCAGTGCAGTAAAAAGCGATACTCAGATCTCCTTCCAAGGGCTGAAGGAGCCCAATTCCATTAGCTGGATTTGTTAAGTTGCATCTTTAGCCATTTTTTTGTGTGAGCAGATGTTGCAGATCTGGTTCTGTAAACCCAGCTCTCCCACAGCACGGGACTGTTCAGCAAGCATGGGCAAAGCCAGGGACAAGAATCCTTCCCACACCAGCAAAGTAAAATGCTCCACAACTAACACCCATCTCTGGACAATATTGTGATAAATTTCCCTTTCTTGAATTCTTGACGCAAAATCTGATGGATGCTAGACAAACTATTCTGCCATAAAACCTGTTACGTGATGTCCCAACACGACTCCAGCCTTTCTGTATGTAAATGTAAATTACATGGCTCATGAGATTTGCAATCCAAAATGCTCCATCCCACATAGTGAAGAAGAATACATAACCCTGAAGAAACAGATTCTTTCACCCATTTCAAAGCATCAATCATACACCCTCTGTAACTTAATTACAGGTCTACTGCTGAAAGAAGAAATTAAGTTTCCATTAAAACCATTGTTGGTGGACAATATGCTTCAGATTGCCCAAATTAAGCATTTTTACCGCATTTTATGTTGATATAAAGAGAGCTACCCTTTCCCAAAACCAGAGCTGGGCAGGGGGAGGAGGAGGAGATGGTCCATCATACACGGTTTTGCCATCCTGTTCTTACTGGCCAATAGGGCCAAGTACTTTTCAACCTGGGCAGGCGGAGATGGAGAAGGGTTTGTTCTAGTACAAGACTAAAGGGGCCGTTTTATTAGAGAAAGATCCGCCCCAGAGCTCCTGGCTGCTCCCCTGACGGCACTGGCTGTGCAGCACTCAATCGGAGCCGGGGTATACCCGAGCTGACATTTTAGCTCTTAACTCTTTCAGATTTCCCAAGCAGGCTTCCCGCGCAGCCTCCCAGCACTGCCTGCTGGCACGAACGCCGGAGCAATAAGCACATTTCAGCAGAGCGGAGAGTTTCTCCAAAGCCACAGACACGTCTCTCACAGAAGAGATGATTATTCTCATGCTGCCGAGGCTTTGGACAGAAGTCCCGTTAGCATGCGGCACTCGCAGCGATACCCAGCTACGGCTGGAGATCACGGGCTACGGCGAGTGGCACGTGGTGCAAAGCACAAAGATTGCCCCTGCTCCGAACATAGGTCTACTCAGGTAATAAACACATGGCTCAGAGACCCCGGTTCCTGCGATAGCTTCACCAGCCCGAAGCTAGGAGCGTTTCACCGAAGCCGACTTTCCCCATTCGAGCTGTTTTGCTACCTGGTCCAGCCTTAGCAACAGCTGCGGCGAGCGGAGGCTGATTTTACTCTTTGTTCCCAGATGCGTTTTCTGGGTTATTCCTAAGCACATGCTCTCAGCTTGGCGCAGTGGTCTTTTTTTCCTACCCAGGGGGTTACAGCGTTCTCCAAACTTTATTATTATTATTATTAGGCTGTTGGCTCTCTTCAGAAGAGACTGCATCAGCGTGACGCAGCCATGCCCAAGGTAGAAGCGTTGAGGGAAGCACTTTGACGACCGCGTCTCCCCCGGTGAGCGGCTGTAGGTGCCCCCTCGCTACGGAGGGGCTGCCTGACCCTAAGGCAAGACCACTGGCTCTGCCTGCCAGGTACCGCCTCAACCAGACCGTGTGAGAGCATCAACGCGACTCAACTCGACCCCTCACGTCTCCACCGACCTGTCCAGGCAGCAGCCGAGAGCTCGGGGCACCTCTCTCCCCCTCACCCCACACCCTGGYCGGGCCGCCCGGCGACCGCCCCAGCGCTGCCCACCCTGCGCCCGGGCTGGTGCGAGGAGAGCCGGGTCTGAGCGTGCTCTGAGGGGCCCCCTTCGGCTCGCTCACACCTGCCCCGGGGAAGGGCGAGCGGTCCCCGGCCCGGCGGGGGCATCCCGGCCGCAAGGGCCCCGCCGCGGGAGACCTCCCGCCCGGGGGCTCTTACCTCAGCCGCTCCTCGGCCGTGCCGAGAGCCGAGCCCAGCCGAACGTGGCCGAACCCAGCCGACCCGACCCGAGCCTATCCGACCCGACCCGAGCCCAGCCCAGCCGAACCGAGCCCAGCCCAGCCCAGCCGAAGGCAGCCGAGCAGAGCCGCCCTCCCCGCCCGCTCACCGGTGGGCGGCCACGGCGCGGC
>JAYKAV010000001.1:7992667-8008316 GCA_035582835.1 Phoebastria nigripes
GGGAGGGAGGGAGGGAGGGAGGGGAAGGGGGCGCCCGCCTCCCCGGCCCTGCCCCTCGGCACAGGCGCCGTGTGCGGCCCGCGCCGCGCCGCCCGCCTCCGATGGCCCCGCCCGGCGGTGGCGGGGCCGCCGGGGAGCAGCACCCGCCGGGGGCAGGGGAGGGAGGGGGTGCTGCTCCCGGCCCCCGCGCAGCCCCCCCGATCGCCTCGCCTCCCGCCGCGCTGGCGCACCGGGGGACGGCCCCCACCCGGGACAGGGGCCCCGGTGGGGGCCTGGACCCTGGGGTGGGGAGGGGGACCGAGACCCGGGATGTGACCCCAGGACGGGGACCGGCTCCCAAAGCACCCCCCTGGAGAGGGACCACGGGACAGGCACCGGCACCTTGACCAAGCTTCCCACACAGGGGACAGGGACCCTGACCCAGCATCCCACCCTGGGACCCCAGAACCTCGGCCCAGCTGCCCAGACCAAGAGGCTGGGACAGGAGCCCGAGAGAGCATGGTGCTTGGATCCAAGGATGGAGACCTCAGACATAACCCAGAACAGGGACGCCAGCCCAGCACCCTGCACCGGGCCCCCAGGACAGGACTCTGGCTCAGGAGCCGGGACTGGGACTCCAGCCCAGCCCTTCGGACCAGGATGCGAAGGCACTGGGAGGCTGGTACCCCAACCTGGGACAGGCACCAGGTGCCCATGCCTGGTGGCAGAGGTCCATCGCTCATCCCCACAGAGACCCAGCACGGCTCATGCCGAGCCTGCGCAGCCAGAAATGCACCATTCCCATCTCTGCACGGTCGGGTCCCTGCTGCCCAAGCCCCAGAACTGCCCTGCCACGGCCCGAGGGTGCATGCAGAGCCGGAGGGGAGGCACGGCAGTGAGGAGCAGCCCTCCAGCCCTGGTTTCGCCTGGCACTGATGGATGCATGCAGCACGGCGCTGGTGCCAGGGGGAGCAAAAGCACAGGCAGCTCTCCAGTTTTTCCCACCTTGCTAATTAAACTGACCAGAAATAGGTCAGTCTATTTCCATCCGGAAGCTATAATGACTGCTCAACAGAGTGAAGACATTAGCTGTACCGAGTGAAGATTTATTTTTTCTTTGTCCACACTAACTCTCCACGTGCGTTTCATCTACAGCGTGCTTCAGCTTCAAATACTGCAGCCCCAAACCCTTGACATTTTAGAGGAAAAAAACCCTCCGGTCTTTACAGAAGAAACATTATCTAGTACAACCCACTGACCTCCTGCTTATCATTGTGGTTTCTTCCATTTCCTACCCACTTTTGTATCTCCAATTGTCAGTCTTTCCCATTTCAAAATTTATTTATATTGTGGTGTCATCCACAGTGAGCTGAGAAGAAGAAAGTCTCGGCATAATGGCAGCCCGCTCTTGAGCAAGAACCGTTGCAAAAGAGGACACTGTACCAAATTAATACCGTACATTAATAAGTCAGAGAGAGCCATACATGACAGATTTTTACGATCCTTGTACAGTAAGTAACTGTCACACTTCTGGGAGCTAGCAGGTAATATCACAATCTGCTGATCTAACAAACTCGATGATATGGCTTGAAAAAAATGCTTTTGTTTGGGTTTTATTGCTCTTGTGATGGTGCAATCCTTAAACAGAGGTCAGCACCGATGAACTCTTGTGATGTCAGGAGCAACAATAAAACAAGGAAAGTGCCACCATGATTTATGGTATTAAACAAAAATAAATATAAATAGAAACTAGAGAAGAAATACAAGCATTTAACAGGAAAGAAGAGCAGGAGGTTTCCTTTTGGTTGCCCACGGGCAGAACACAGAAGTATTAGTGAGATGTATGTTTGTGGGAAGAGGAAGAGAAGAACTAAATGGTGAAAGAGAGGGAAAGGAAGAAAAGTCCAAGCTGGTACAGACGGGAGGCGGGGAAAGCCAGGGAAGGACAGGAGCACCATCGCTTGAGAAAAGCTGGCTGGCAGGCAAGAAGAGTTGCTGAGGCCAAGGCTGCGCGCCTTCGAGAGCTGCAAAACACTGGGGAAGGGTTACAAATGCAGCGCTAGCTCGGGTGCAGTGAATGGTAGCAGTTTCCCAGCAGCTTCATGTGTGCCACCAGGCAGAGAAGAGGTTGATGAAACTCCCCAAAAGGGCTCCTCAGAGGTTGACCACGCATGAGGCGTTCCCACCCCAGACAGGCACCAGGCAGACCCAGGGCTGTGCCCGGCTGCTGGGGCTGGCTGGAAACCCCACATTTTCTCGGACAAAGCCAGCACAAAGTTGCCTGTCTGGGACCTTCCTCCGGGGAACAGGGAATGGGACCCACGATCCACCTCAGTTCCCCCTATTAAAATAATCCTAAACCGCTATTTATACCAAGAAAACCTTTTCTGCTATACTGTCCTTTCCATCCCTTCCATATGGGGAAATCCCCCCCCAAACCACTACTGTAATTCCCTTCTGCTTCCCAGCAGTTGCAATGCTTTACTATTATTTCTAACTACTGGTGCCCTGATCCCTTTCTACGAAGCCTGGCGTTATGCTCAGCCTGTGCCACTCTGCACACATGGATCTTTTAGTCCGCTTTCAAAAACTTCTTCAAAAGGGACCTCGTCAAACTCTGTTTCTCCCCTCAAGCCTGATCATCAGGTCCTGAAATACATGACATGGACAGACGTTCAAGCTAAAGTAAGGCCACTCCTTTCCAAAAGAGGGAGATGTGGCAAGTCCGTGAGCAGGAATGGGATTACTCTCAGCGTGCTCCAGATCAGCAATAAAAATCTCCTGATTCAAGGGAAAGCCACTGTGGCCTATGAATTACAGGAAAAGGCAGAGCTAGCATGGTTAAAAGGCAATAAAAAAGAGAAGGGTTGGGGCTGAGGAGCTGTCAGTTGGCTTCTTCCCATAAAGAAAGAAGTTAGTCATCAGAATTGAAAACTTCATGCGACTTCAGCACACATGGAAACGATGAAGCGGAGCAGCACACTCCCGTGTTAGATCTCCGCTGCCCCGAGTTCTCGTTTGGCACGTTCCCACCTCCCTGCACCTCCCAGCGTAATTACAGTCCTGGACCTCGCTGCGGGCAGGGGGTGAGCAGAGAGTGCTTGGGGAAGGGGCAGGAGAAGGAAAGGGCGCTTTCTTGGTGCCAGCATTTAACCCGGAAAGGAGGCACATTCAGAATTCACACTGCCGCCATGTGAGATCGCACCACCGGCTATAAGGCCGAGCCGTCCAGCTGTAAAGAGGGGGTAGCACCTGGGAATGCTGCGATGCTCACACAACCTCCCTAAGCACATCAAAGTGCCTTGCTTTATCTCATTTATTGCGCCAAACTTGCACAAAGAAGCGTTAGGCAGGCAAGTGCCCTTTTACTGCTCCTGCCCCCTCCCCTGTTCTTGCATAGAGCATCATATTTTTCTCATATAACACTGCATAAACACATTTTTATGCAGTATGTTTTCTATTCTATGCGGGATTGCTTGAGGAAATATTCTGAGGGCTCTCCAAAATCTGAAGAGGATACACGTGGTGTGCGCTCCATCTCCATGCTCCCATCCCACTCACTCGAGTGAGATTAGCACCCGGACCAGCCGGCGAAAGCCCACTTGACAGGCCCACAGAGTTTAGAATCATAATCAGATTAACAAAACAGTAATCCTGTTTTTAAGCGATGAAAAAGCCAAGTCCTTGAAGCGGTGAGCTGTTTTGTGTGCGTACAGAATAGATGTCGTCCTTTTGGAATAAAGAAGCTTAATATCAAAAGAAAAAAGTTTCTTCCACATAGGAGACTCTACCCTATAGAGGAAAGAGGGACTACCTTGCATTATAACCACTTCTTTTTCCCATCGGTTTTGATCTCCAATTTTTCCACAGTGATGAGCCCACTCTAATACTTACAGGATGTACCTTCTACAATATATATTCTCTACCCTATTTTAAAATAATAGTTAAAGAAGTGAACTACTTCCCAAGTGCTCCAGAAACTTTAATTATGAATGTTCCAGTACTTAAATTGATACTTTAAAAACTACCCAGGCACTGGAAAATGAGCATACTTCATATATTCAAGGTAACAGACTCATGGTGGAAAAAATCTAGCTGGGCAACCAGCAGCATTTGTCTTTGTCACGGTATTTCCAGCACCGTTGTATTTTCCCAAATGATGCAGAAACTCCTTCCCCAGCTCCAGCACCCACTTTTTTTTCCTCCCCATCCTCTTGTGGTCCTGCCACGGACCAGTCCCAACCTTTCCTCTCAGCTGAATCACTCAAAAGATGCCAGTTCAAGGGACAAAAAAGAAATGTCACTGGTTGCTCCTTGCTGGAAAGCCAGACCAACATTGCCATCCTACGGCCCGGCCCCGCAGTGCAGCGGCCGCACCCCCCCCGGGGCCGAGGGGCTGCGCTGGGTCGCCTCTGCCCTTCCCAGCCGGGCAACCTGATTTAGGGCTTTGGAGGTGTGGGAGGGGAAGGAAAACCCTCCTGCTCGGCACACAGCTCCTCAGCTGCCTGCTCAAGCCTCCTGTTCTCATCGGCTRGCTGGCGGTAGCAGCGCTGCCGTGGTGCATCAAGGCATTTGAGCTTTGCATCACGGAAGGGAAGGTGATTTTTAACGTGCTACCGCCAGACCGGAGTCAACAAATGGTTGAAAAAGTCTAGAACRGGTATTTAAAATGCAAGTGTCAAGATGCAATATACCTAAGAAGCAGAACAGCTAAGAAAGTGGCAATTACGTTACCTATGAAGCAGTAAGCCAAATTTATGGGGAATGTTACCCCCCCTAGTACATGATAAAGTAAAACTTTAGGACGCAGGTTTAGGTTTGGTTTTTTTGAAAGTGCATCTTGTAGGCCAACCTAACAGTAGCTCCCCGTTTTAATGCATGCAACAGAGCTGCAGAACTAGATTGAAAGGCCAGGTATTTCAGTACATCCATTTTCCTTCCATTCTCTTTAAACAGATTTTTCTAAGTTCTTTTCCTTGCCATCCCTATGTTAACGTTACCCACGGTACCGGGTCTGAAGCTGAGCTCAGTAAGCAGCACACAGAAAGAATCTTGATTAGTAAACTATGGTAGACACAGAGGGAGGAATGAAATTATTAATTTATCAGTGGAGATCTTGCTCCGTGCTGAAAGTGCTTTTTAGCAGGTATGCACTTCAAAACACAAATGATCACAGAAAAAAAATAGACATCAGAGCAGCAGCTGCATACCTGCCAGCCCCTCGCAACAGAAATCTGCAATGAAAACATATATATTCACCCCCCAAAACTGAGCTACTCCATCGCAGCCATTGGTTGCTTCATAGAAACTGATGGAAGTTTTTGAAGTCGCTGGCTCTGGAGCTGGGAATATGGGCAGGGTGTGTGTCAGGCTTGGAACAGCTGGCTTGGAAGCTCACACAAAATCAGCTACAACTGTGCAACTGGGCCAGGACACCACCCAGCCAGCAGCCATATGCTTTTCCTTTGTGGTTGCAGAGCTGTTCCAAAAGCCAAGCTTTCATTCCAAAAGGGGGGAAGAAAAAAAAAAAAACAAAAAAACAAAAAAACCCAAGTCTTCAGCCCATCCAAGTCTAGACCGGCTTTTTCTACAGTTGGAAATTACATAGTTTCAGTGTTCAGCGAGAACGTGGACAGAAACACGCTGTGCCCCAC
The DNA here is from genome assembly GCA_035582835.1 of Phoebastria nigripes. Lineage (NCBI taxonomy): Eukaryota > Metazoa > Chordata > Aves > Procellariiformes > Diomedeidae > Phoebastria > Phoebastria nigripes. The sequence goes on from JAYKAV010000001.1 coordinate 7,998,301, forward strand.
TCTTGGCTAACCTGATCCCTGAAAAGGTGTCACTTTTTAGCCTGTAYGAGGGCAAAAATCATCCAAAGGGTGGATCCGATCTGATGTAGAGATGTGTGCTGATGTGCAGCCAGGCTCGAAAAAACACAACCGCCAGAGATGGGAACTGCCTCGTTGAGTGCAGGAAGCATAAAGGACAGCGTTAGGATGGTTTAAATGCAGCCGTTAACTGTAGCGCTGCTGGTAAAACATACGGGAGACTGTCACGCTGGATGCCGTCCTCGTTCAGAGAGCTCTCTGAATGCAAATGCTCTCTTTAGTCATCTTCCCAGGGAGAGGAAAAAAAAGACACAAAACCCAAGAAAAAACAACCCAATCCAAACACCTGAGCTGACTATCAGCACAGTCTAAGGATGAAACCGGACTGGACATAGAGCAACAGCAGAACAGCCTAATTCCTTGAGTTTCGAGTCAAAATAGTACAGGACTGTATAAAACACAGTAGATTATATTTGTTAGTACTAACATTTCACACCTGCATTCAGTCTCTGCTAGGAGAGCAGTTCCTTGCAGATATGGGTGCAACTATAATTTTCATTCACATTGATCTTTGAACRGCACACGGGTAATTCTGGAACACCTGGGAACAACTCTTCTGACAGATTCCCATTTGCCTTCACTCCCCCAAGTCCATCTTCTGTTGTTCATTATTAAAATTTTCCAGTATAAGAAACAGGTTTTTTTTAAAACAACGAAGTATGCAACGCAATATCACTTTTAAAAGCTTCTCCTCATTTCACAATGTTTTTGAAAGGCATAAATAAAGCCAAATAAATTTTATGAGGGTGACAACATGTTTTTTTGTTCAGTTTTAATTCCAGTGTTCAGTATCTCCTGACGAATACTTAAGAGAACTATGCATAAACTAGACCTCATCTGCAATTTAAAGAAAACAAAAAACTTTGTTCCTCCAGCATATAAAACATCTGAAAGGCAATGAAAAATACTTAGCTGCATTTCTCGAGCAACTAACATTTTCAGGGTTTTTTTGTGCCTCTGAACACTTGCTTGACTTAGGATTTTTCAATACCCAAAATAGACTACTCTTCAGTGGCTAAGTAACATTATACAGCAGTTTAATAGCATTGTATGAACTCTTAAGTTTGTTAGCTAGCTTCTTGCAGATGAAGATATTTCCAGAACATCTGCATCAGTACAGTAAGAGGCTTCTTGCATAACTGCTGTAAGTGGGGAGAAAAAAAATCTCCTGAAGGCTTTTTAATATGATCTTTCATAATTCAAGTTCTTGGGAATTCATACCAAAGTAGGAGCAATGGATTCATTAAATAGTTCACTTTCACCTAATGCCTTCTGCATGCTTCACTCTTACACTATAAAGCAACAAGCAACTACCTTTCCATACTTGATTGTGGTCAAGGGAGAGCTTTCTATTTGAAGTCAGAGGAAAAACCCTTCCCTCTGCTTGTGCAGGTTGTGAGCCAAAAGAGAAGTTTTACAAACTGAGGTTCTTCCTCCCACCCTGTTCAATAGTTTAGAAGTGTCTGATCAAGACAAACTTAGGGACTTGAGGATTAAAATAAAAAAATTAAGGGAGAGAGAAGGTTGAAGTTTCCAGAAATATGTAAATCACTTCATTCTCGCTGGATACGTCTTAATAAATCTTAGAATTGGGCAAAAATCCATATCCCCAGCCCCAGCCAGAAGCAAGTCTTGAGACACAGAGAAAGATTTGCATATGCTCAGTTCAGACCTGCTTATTTATTTCTTAAAATGTTTTTACTGAATTAAACCAACCCATCCTTACCATTTTATCAACACAAGGAATTCTGCTTCTTTAAGACAACAACCTCCCCCAGTTGTTTTTCTGAAGATAACACCTCAGTCTGTTGCCTATTTCCCCAACACAAGTGGAAAATGTTCCCCAGAGGCATGAGTAAGATAACAACTTAGTCCTCTTTACTGATGAAGAATCTTCAGATCTTGAAAATATCCTTCCCCACCTCTTTTTTTTTTTTTTTTTCCTTATTAAAGATTAAAACCTGAAGTTACATACACCGGTCTATGTTACAACAATGGAAATTTAAGTTTACATATCAAAACGCACAGAAGCTAGGAAATGAAAACTAGTTTCCATAGGAACATTAATAGCCTTTTCCCTTCATCTTCTACATGCACCTGAACACACACTTCATGGGTTTAAAGTAAAAGGTTCTTTGCCTTTCCATTTCATTAGCTGGCAACTTTAAAACTTACTAGTAACATGCTACTGTTACATTTACAGTCAAGAGAAAATCACAGATCACCTGACATATAGAGCGGTATCTATATACATATAACAGTGTATTCAAAGTTGGCACTCATACATATTGATGAACACAAATATTCCCAGCATAAGTATTTAGAAACAAGTGTTCAAGCAGCCCTAAGCTATGCTAATGAAACACTGATAGATACTTTAATGCCTATATACAAGCTCACTAACAGTAATTGGGCACAGGGCACTTGTCGTACACTGACAGGAACTATTTCACTCTATCAAGGACAGCCTGGATTTTACTCGTCTTTTGCATTTTGTGCTAGAGAGCATATCAAAGGGATGGGGATGTTTGGAAAGCTCATTTATGACAACCAGCTCTAACTGGTCCCTCACTTGCAAGTTTCACACGTTTGCTAGCCAGAGGCTCTTTTCAGCACAACCAACCCTCAGCTTTTGTACTGCACGAGCTGGCAGCAGGGTAAGAACACACCTCGGCATCTAGCTGGGCTATTCAGGACAGCCCTGCAGCCAGGCTATCTGTTCCCACCCTGAGACACGTTCAGAAGAGAAGGCAGTACAAAGTAAGTTCTTTATGTCCCTGAGGTGTAACCCTGATGCTGCATTGCTAAAGCTATACACAGTCCTGCTGCCCACAACACATAGATCTCGGCGCCGTTTGCGGCTTCTCTTTTCCCTTTGACTATCTTGCAGTGTTTGAGTTGACCGTGCCTATGTATCCCCTCCTCCTCAAACCATATTTGTCAGCAGTAATTTGGAAAGAAACCCACTCTGCTCTATTAGAGCAAAGGCCTTTTTTTACATGTTTTCTTGATTTAGGTTCAAATACAGCTGGAGTGCTTAACAACCAGTAATGCAGTCTATCCAATTTCAGAATCACTTACTGGGGGTGGGGAAGAGAACGGGGAGTTTCACTTTTTAAACTTGGGAAAACTTGATTTGGTCTTAATCTGAAGGTGATTCTTCTAAAGTCATGATTTGGAACACAGAACACCCAAATAAAACAAAACTGTTAAAAGCCAAAAAGAACAGCTGAAAAACCCCTTTTGTTTATGGAGGTAGTCAAATGAAAATCATTTCATTTGATCTCTCATCTTGCTTTATACACATTTATTGCACTAGAACATATGCCTTCTATATAAAAAGATGCTGTAGAAAACCACAAGATTGTAAATACTGGATTTATGATTTGTTTGCAATTATATTTAATATTAATAGTATTTTGTTTTTACAAAGCAGTTGAAATTAAAAAAAAAAAAAAGGAATAGCAAGAACCCCCCCATCTGCTGTCTAGCATCAGTAATCCTCACTGGTTTGTTTACCATTTATAAGGAAAACATCATTCTTGACATAGCTTGTCACAGAGACTCTTCTACAATAACTGGCCTGCGGTGCAAATCCCTGGCATTTGTCAGTTCATCTGTTTTTTCTGAAAGTCCCTCCTCCTATAATTCAAGGTATCTGCTGATGACAATATTCCTCCCCTCTAAAGTACCTTCTAGCCAAACACAGTAAATCTCGTAACACATGTCTGAGGATGGTAAATATCCTCATTTTACAGCTGTAAACTGAGCCCYGATAATTAAACTTGCCTGAGGCCAGTCTTTTGAATAGCCAGCCACAGAACCCAGATCTCACAATCCTAGGTGATTCACCTTGGCTGGAGACTACGCTTCCTCTCTACAGAAGAGTGAAAATTAACTGATTACACTGAAATTKTTTCTTTCTTCATCCTCTCTAAGAGGATCAGGTATTTTTCTTGTGCAGTAACAGCTTCTGCGTTACTATTTGGAAATGGTGTAAATCTCTTTTAAGGTTAACACCTGCACTAAGCCCAATCCCAAAGGAGTCACTGTGACATGCAATCTGTAGGCAGTTAGACAGTGGGTAAGATCAAGCCTGCTAGTGACATGAGACACTAGGGAGGTTAGCCTCATCCACCTGCTGATGGGCCTCTCCGGCCTGGTCTCCAGGAACAAGTTCCGCCTCCTTCTCCAGACAGGGGGTTATAGCCTAGAAGTACAGAGGAGAAATCCACCGTATCAATATTGGTCCTCAACAGGCCTTCACCAACATACAAGGAACACCAAAAATAAATCTCACGATTATTTGCACCTTGTTTATACTTACTACATAGGCAGCATTTTAAGGAAAATGAAAGCAGAGAAAATATCCAGACTTGAGATGGTTTATTTTTGTAGTGCTAACAGTAAAAGCCATTGCAAAACACTCGTGTTTTAATTTGATCAATTTGGATTAAATTAAATTGAAATTAATTACCATTTAATTTCTCTAAGTCTGCGCTAAAGCTTTAATGCTGCTCTGCAGAGTAAACAGAGCAGCAACAGTAACTCTTACAGTAAACTCTGTAAGAGCCTATCTGTTCTCCAAGAGCCCTAATAGTTAGGGACTTAAAATAATCTTTTATTCCAGTCCTGTAAGGAATACTCTGAAGGTCAAAAGGTGGATCCACTCATTACTACTGTAAGATTTTTTTTAAAGAATTTGAAAAGGCAGGTATATGCAGTAAGGCAAACAGATACTTTAGTTGAACGTCCTAATGCCGTAACTACAGGCAACTTCATTTTACGAGTACATGCTCAGAAAGATACAACTTGGCAAACATCCTCAATTTCTTCTGTACAAGGCAAAGAAAAATACAACCGAAAACCTAGCAGCCTTGCTAACCAAGCAGGTTTCAAAGCAACCTGTTCCACTGAAACTTCCAGCATCACCTCCATCTTTGAAGTTTGTTTTTCTCATACTAGCCAAGTTCTGCTTTCTACCTTAATTCAGCAGCTGAACAGTGCAGATGGTTCTTTCACTTCATGCTGATCTACCTCATGAGAAGATCAGAGACCTCTCATTCTATAATCTGTTACTTAAGCAAAGATTTTGCTTAGGATGAAACTAGGACAGGTAGCAGCTGGAAGGGCGCCTCAGCCCAGCTGCCCTGATCCTGGTTCTTAGCACAGCTATTACCCATACATTTCTCATTCCCCATAGTGGTTAATATCCCATGCAAGAGCTATAAAGGATATTCTGATATCAGACACCAGAATGCAATCATATTAAACAACCAATAAGATGAATCAATTGGTCAGTTTCTTCAGATGTTGTCAACAGCTGTCAGTAAAAATATTCAAAGCAGAACTTTCAGCACTGAACTATTATTGAGGTTTAATATGTTTAATCAAGAACCTTCAGGTTTCATACGTTTAATCAAGTGACTTACTCAGCGCTGCACCCTAAGTGGGTTTCCCTTTTAGTCTGATAGATTGAGGCAGTCTAGATGATCCCCTCCACTATGGAAAATTGTAATTAAAATATTATACCCAAATTAGCACTTGCAGGTATGGCACAGGCTGTTTAGCGAAGAGGAGAGAAAGGARGCTAGCTGCATGGCTGATATACAGCAGTGATCCTAACGTGGGCTATGCAAGGCCATAGAAAGCTGTTCATCCATCAAGATGATTTCAACGGTTGACAGTGAGTTTAATGATAAGACCCTCTGGCGGTTTGCGAGAGTTGATAAGAGTTTATACATCTGCAGTATTTATATATTCAATAGGTCATTATTGTGATATCTGATAAATAAGGTCACATTTTGCATAATGAAGTCTTTCATTGGCCTGAATCTACATAATACAAAGTAAAATACCCTCTTCCTGCATTTAGTTAGTACTACAGGTGATTGAAAGACCAGACATTAAATTATTGGACTTTTACAATAATGGGGGAGGGATTCCAGAAATATTGTAAGAATCTTTAATTCTGAGTCACAAAAATCTCAGTAAATTATGGCAAAAGCATTTACAAGAAAACGGAAACACTGCTTCCCAAGGGAAAAGCACCATAGAAACGTCCTGCTAGGTTTTGCACAAAGTGCAAAGCAGGCCACACCAGTTAGAGGTAAAGAGCTCGTTTGTAAGGCACATTTTGTTTCCTCCTTGAAGGAGAGAAAAATTATGTGTAGTTATACAGTCACCATGTAAGCAGCTGGATAAATGCTCTGTTTCAAGCTCAGAATATCTTAAGGTTTTCATACTTACCACCTCCTCGCAAGGGCTTTTTGTTTGGTTTAGATTTCGGGACTGCTGATGAGGTGGAGGCACCAGATTCTACTTCTTGCTGTTCACAAAAGCAAAAGTTACTCAGAATTTAATCAATGTGAATTTCAGCTAATCTAATCACATAAACATAATTGTAACCTGATTAACAGCACAGTTGTTACCTGATTCAGTTTCAGGTTTCCTTTATAGCTTTTTCCTTCTTGCATACTTTCCCACATTGCTATCTTCTGCCTTCGCTTCTCTTCTTCTAGCTAAGGAACAAATCCAGGATATGCAAGACTAAGATTTCAGAACTAATAGAATCACCAGTGCTACAGAAACAGCTACAACAGACGCAYCAAAACCCAAGGGATCTATCTTTATCTGATGCAGTATCTCTGAGCTTATGGAAGCACTTACTTTTTTAAACACCCACGTCTTCCCAACCACAGAACAACCACCCCTCCTCAATATATACAGACTGTGTCTGCAGCTTCTTTTGACCACTTGATGCTTTAAAACATTTTGAAACTAAAACAGAACCAAGTGCCAAGCTTAAATCCTGAGTTTATAAAAAGTACTGAGTAAAGAATATTGCATATGATAGTAATTTAATGCACAATGTAGGGTTCTACAGAAGAAAGTGTGTTTTTCAAATGAACAAGACAGCCAGCTACATATTTACATCCCAATATACATTATCAACAGTTCTCCCAGCTCTCTTCTAAAGCAGTTTATCCACAAAACCAAATAAATTAATGGTTAAGACAGATTGCCGCCTTCTCAACAAATAGAAAGGAAACAAGGTAGCTACTCCATCCAGTCAAAGAAAGCAAAGCTCCCCAAGTCCAAGCTCACTAGACCTAGATGTTCTACACAGTGGCTATTTTYTTCCACAATATAACTTTTCATTCTTTTTTAACTGCCAGTATTTCTTGAAGCATCAGCTATAAACTGAGGTCTGAATGTAGCTGACTGAAAAAGTTAAAAACAGAAGAAGAGCTGGGATTAATGAGCAGTATTATTGCTATGCTGATCACATCCACTTTTCTACGGTGCAATATGCTATTCCTCATTATCTCAAGCTGTAGTTCAAACCATTAAATTACAGCAATGCTAAGCTACATTTCTAAGAACTTATATTTGCCATTAAGAACAGAAAATACATGTATGCAGTAGTACAGTTAGTCTAAACGCCAGTAAATCCCCTCCAGCCATTCACCGCGCATATAACTAAGTTTCTGCAGGTACAGATTTACCTGTAAAAAAACCAAAAGATCAGGCCCACAGTGTCCCCAATTACTTGCGGAGAAGCAAGTGCCACAGAGATTAATTACTTCAGGAAGGAGCAGAATCCTACATGTATCAATCATTCGAATCAACGAAGAGCATCAAGATATCAGGTCAGCACAGCATGTAAGTATGTGCTTGCATCACTGGAGGTCCATCACGATACCTACTGCCCGTTACTGCTCCGTGGATCAAACCATATCAAAAGTGGCACAGGTAAAGGAGGGGGAAAAAACCCACCACCCACATTCCAGCAGAGAGAGCGAGTCTCCTGTTCTGGTATCTTGCATGGAATAAACCTTTCTATAACAGCAGCAAAGTACTTGACAACAAATTTATGAGTTAGAGAGTTACCTGTCTTTGTTTTTCTTTGTATCTTTCTGCTTGTGCATTCAACTCCTCTTGCATCCTGAGGCGAGCTGCTGCCAAAGCTTCCTGCCTTCTTACCACCATGTCAGGTTCTAGGAAATTGGGAAGGAGTTTGCAAAGCTATTCAAAATAAATTCTAAATGGTCTCCTCAAAGAATTGTAATAAGGAAAGGCTCACATCTCTCCCTGCAGCTGTTTTGCAGAAAATCACAGCTCAAGTTCAGTTTCCAGCTAATCTTTTACAGTAATTTATATGCTGATTTAAATTTCGTAACATTTTAATATTTTTAGAGCAATTACTTTAATGGGATTTTAATGAATAAGGACACCAATGCACCCATGAAAAATCAAAATTCACACTTCTAGGATATTTGCTTCTATTTCTGAAGGATTTGTTTGATACAAGTAATTTCAGAAATATCACCCATGCTTTGCAGGGATTCCATTTTTACCCAGAGAACTTCTTTTACGCAGAAGCATGAGGCAACCAGCCCACATTCACTCCCACTCCTTCTGGCAATTGGTCCTGCTTGTTTCCTTATGGCAGTGAAGCAGTGACAGATTTAACATGCTCCTCAGTAGAGAAATTACTTACAAATATCACATGTATCTCAAGAGAAAACTGGCAGTCTCAAAAAATCTACATTGAGTAACCACCTCTCTTCATGGTTGGCCTTAAGGAGAAGTCAAAATAAAAATTACATCCAAATAAAGGCAAATATTGCTCTCTTTTTTTCCCAGTATCTGAAGTATCTCTACATTTGTTTGTCTCCTTGTATGTTTGCTACCATCCAATGATGAATATGTAAAAGAGATTTCAGTAATTTCATTTCATAGGCAGTTTTGGCAATTAAATCAAGGTTTAATTAGCATTACAAAAGAATATCAGTAGGATAAGGGCACGTGAGTAATATTTTCTGGGGCCCCATGTACTGCCATGCCAACATGCCAAAGGAATCAGTGCCAAGCACTTATTGTTTTGGCAGATACATAAGTATAGCCTGTGCTTTACGGCAGCGAGTCTCCAAATGAGGCAGGATCATGACTGTGTAAGATTTACAACCTATGCCACACTTCAGAAGATAACACAGGCGAGAGGCAGTTACACCCCAAATGTATACAATCCTGCCAGAGTAGGAACTGTGAAGGAATAATTGAAAGGAGAGAAAGATGATGAACATTAATAAAAAAAGAATATTAATCAAAAGATTTTTCCCCAGTGTTTAGATTTGGATGTTTTGGTTTTGTTTGATAAGTCTAAAAGTTATTTGATAACTGACCACAACTAATTTTAACCACCATTCTCTCAGCTCCGGCACTATCAAAGACTAGCTGTTCCCTTGTTCTGCAATGCCCCGCTCCTTCTCTCCCAACCACATTACTTTGGGACACAATCCTTCCTTGCCAACCTTTGAAAAACACTTCTCTTGGTCCAACCTTTCTCCAGCGATCTCTTCAGTAACACGATCTGTATGCTTTCGCGGGCCTAAACAGTTATCCTGARCGTGGCTCTCCGTTCAAATCCCCCAGAACTGAATCTCTTTTTGGTTGTTATTAAAGACCCTGYGTGTGTGGATCTGAGCGGCTGTCAGACATCCCATCACGACTGCGGAGCGCTAGCAGGAACCTAGAAGGGACACAAGCACCACCCTATACAGCTCTGAAGAGCAAGCAAAGATTTACTCACCCACAGCTGCGTCAGCTGCTCCCGGCCGGCTGCTCGGCCTGGCCGCCAGGCTCTGGGATATCTTCTGGATGAGGAGATAGATGGCGACAGCGGCCAAGAGGATGTACCAGCCATAGCTGGACAGCAGGGAGCCCACTGGGACGGGGACAAGCCGGAGGTGAGAGCAGGCTGCGGGGGGAAGGAGCCCACCCAGCCAGGAGGCGAGAAGGGGGAGGGTGCCCGGGCGGGACCCGGCTCCCCTCCTCAGCGGGCAGGCGAGTCCCCTGGGCCCTCCTCAGCCCCGCCACCGTAGGCCCCGCCGCCCGCCCTCCCGCCCTCCCCTCCCCTCCCCTCCCCTGCGCAG
>JAYKAV010000001.1:8014740-8045919 GCA_035582835.1 Phoebastria nigripes
CCGCGCAGGTCGAGCTCGCGGTCGCGGACGGCGTTGGTGTACTGCGCCGCCTGCTCGATCAGCTCCGCCGTGAGCTTCACCATCCCGCCCGGCCCCGCCGCGCCGACCGACCGCGCCGCGCCGCGCCGCCGCCAGGCCGCGCCGAGCCAGGCCAACCCGCCGAGCGCCGAGCCGGGCCAGGCCGACCAGCCGAGCGCCGAGGCAGCGAGGAGCAGGCACTGCCCCTCTCCTCACCGCCTCCTCCCCGAGCTGACAGGAGCGGGGCGGCGGMGGCGGCCTCCCCCTGCCCCAGCCCGGGCAGCCTCTGCTCCCCGGGCTCCGGCGGCAGCCCGGTGCCGGGCAGGTCCGGGCCGTGCCCCCTTAGAGGGTCCCGAGGCCGCTGCGCCCTGACGGGGAGCAGGGGGAGTCCTGCAGCCCCCCCCGCCAGGCCGTTCTCCTCCGTCCTGGGTCCCCCTCCTCAATCTCACCCCCTTACAGGTCTTTTCACGGTAATTTTCCGTGCAGTTGAAACCTCACGGCTGCAGGGAGGGCCGGGGCCGAGGCCGTGCGCCCCGGGCAGCAGCTCTCCTCCAGCAATGGCACCGGCAGCGCTGCGGCAGCTCGTCAGCAGAGGGACCTGGTGTCCTGCAAACCTCCCTTCCCTTAGCAAAAGCGGCCCCAAGCGTCCTGGGGTGCCTCCCCGACACCCCAGTGCCCCAGAGCGGACTGGTCTGACTGCGGCAGTACCGGTGAGGAGGGCAGCGATCCCTCCTGGGAGGCTGCTGGCGGCAAAACCTCTCCTTGCTGAGGTGAGGTTCCTCCACGCTCCCCTCTCCGGGGAGATGCGGTGCCCTTGGCTGCCCCAGGCCGCCCTGCAGCTCACAGCCGGGCAAGGGGAGCGCGCAGGGCCGGCACCCAGCCCGGTGCCTGAGCACATCGGTCAACAAACCGAGTAGGGGCTTGGCTTTGCTATCAATAGCACCCTAAAGCAGCAGGAAGATGTCACCAGAGGTTCCCTCTCAGCTTCTGGTGTTTCCAAGCACAGACTAAATCTGCAGAAATGGAGGCAGAGCAGGCTGGGAACCTGCTTCACGCAGATGACTAGCAGCAAGCAGGCTGCTTTCCTTTGGACAGAGTTGGCTCCTGTGCGCTTAGCTGGYGGGACTGTGCTTGTTCAAACACATGCTGCTCCTTCCCTGCTACGCAGCCAGGACAGCCTCCCGCAACAGTTACAGCTCTTGGTGCTTTCTCTCCTCCATCCAAGCAGCAGCTCAGCCTTCGCTCCTGTATGTAGGGTTGCCCATAAACACCTTCCCCCTGCAGCATTTGAAACAGTTGCTCTGGCGCTTCCACATGTGTTCCTGGTCTCAGAGAAGCCATGATGGGCTGGGAACACACCACAGGCTGCGGCATATTGACCCTTCACCTGTGAGATAAAATGCGCTTTCAAGTGTCACTACACCCCCTCCTACCTGCTTTAGGAATTTGGGGAACAGCAAGGAAGAGCTGGGGGTAGCCATGGGGGAGCTGAGATGAGTCCACTTCAAGACAAAGCAGGTCACTAGGTCCGAGGCTGGCGCACTGCCCGGCGTCGGTGTTGGGCTGCTGCGGCCGAGACACTTGGCCCCGCTGGCAGGGCTCGGCTGCCGGCAGTAGGGCTTTGCAGGCAGGTGAACCACAGTGCGGATGACGTGGACGGAAGGTGGCATGCGAAGGGAAGYGGTTGACCACCCCCAGGTCCCAAATCCTGCTGAATGTCACCAAGCCACCACTTCTGTGGCCCTGGAGAAATACTTCCCCAGCTCTCAAGGCCCCCCAAGTGAGATAAGGCAGAATGATTTCTGGATCTGCTGCTATCGAGGGAAGGATTTTTTTTGTGAGCCGTGACATTTCTGTGAACCCAGAGGATGTGATAATAGGTTAAATGCTGCAGCCACGTTTGGCACCGCACAGTGATGGCTCATACTTTTCTTTTGGGAGCATCTAGCAGCATCACCCTGAGAGTGACGCCTGGCTCATTCCCCAGGACTACAGCATCAGAGCTGGCTCTGTTCTGGCTGGCGATCCCTGCGGAGGTGTCAGCTGGGGTCAGGCAGCTCCTGTGCTCCCTACTTAAAAAACACCCTCACCAAAGCACATAGTCAAGTTTTTATAACATCTGCATTTGTTTAAAAGCAGTTAAGAGAGAGCAAGAAAAAGAGCGAGCTGTCATAAGCAGGAACAAAGAATTAGCAGCACTGTTGTACGTGACTCGGGAATCACGCGGTGGTAAAGACAACAGAGTCTTTAGTCATTTCAGGCAGTCATTAAAAGGAGACCCTCTTCAGCCTCCTGGAAAGCAGGTCCTGCCTCCGACAAGGCCAAATTAAAGGCAGACTTTTCTTCCTTAGCACAATACAGCTGTATGCCTCAGCTCTACAGTGTAATAGAATTGTAATTAAGAGCAGACAGATTCTTGGTCTCAGATGCTGTACACGAGCTCTTAGAAGCCCTTTCTTTGTAATGGAAAGTCAAAGCAATGATTCTGAAGATGTGTGTTCCCCACCTGCCAACTACAAAATTGCAGATGGCCGTGGATGCAACCTCACAGCCAAACAGCAAACGAGGAGTCAGGCTGCACTAAGAAGATTTTCCAGAAAACAGCTATTACAGATTTGGCTTTGGTGCCAAGAGACAATAGAGAAACGGGCTTTAATAAATTGCCTAAATATGCATTTATCTTGAAGACACAGCCACTTTGATCCTCTGATCATACCAGTGTCAGAGAGACTTTAATAGCTCCAAGCACGCACTGCAATAGCTTGGATAAATAATCTGAAATTTATTACTTTCCAAGAATGATTTCTGAGGGAGTTAGTGCCCTGGGAAATGCTGGAAGCTGATGTTGTTGCATGAACTCGATGTGTAGAATTTGTTTCTCTTTCCCTGGCAGGCTGGAGGGCAGCAGAAAGCAGGATAAAGCTGGGGCTGGGGATTGGTCATCTTAAATTGCATTGCTTCACCCAGTGTGTATTTTAGGTTATGCCAAGGATGTAAGGGTAAACATCTTTCTTTTTTTTTTAGCATTTCAGTACATCTAAATATACCAGTGAGCAGTATTTAGAGGCAGGCTGCTGTAAGACAGAGAACTGAAAGGCAGAGCTGACGCAGTACTCCTGATTCACAGCTCCCGGTTTTTGACTGTGTGACACAGCAACAGAAATGAAAGTTTGCTATTTTACAACCGAAGGAGCAGAAGCCAGGAGCATTTCACCCCACTTCTGACCTCTGGTTTGGCCCAAGACCGAAAGGGGAATCCTGAAGCAACAGAAGGAATCACTGTATGTGATAAATCATCTGATTAATTCACATTATAAATGTGAAGACCTGCAAGACGCAGGAGCCCACAGCAGCACAGCTCTGAGAAAGCATCTTCCCTCATGGGAGGGCTTCGTTCTTTTCTTTTTTTCACACTTAAGCTCTGTTCCAGATATCCAGGCACTACCCTGGGCACCTAGCCCATGGTTAAACATTGCAAAACCAACACGACAAACAAAAGGCTCCACAGCTCCCTCTGCTCCCCAACACACCAGCGGCTCCTCTCCTTCCCCAGCCAGCCAAAGGGGGAAGGTGGCCCTGCGGTTCCCAGCTCCTGCGAACTGCACTGGGGGCCACAGGATGCTCCGTGTATGGGTGGGAAAAGGGAGCGAGCCCCCCGCCAGCTCATCTGGCTGCAGATGCATTGCCGCATGCTGCGCTCCCCCCACAACTGGAGAATACGCCCAGTCGTGCCCGAGCGCAGCCCCAAACCCCAGCCAGACAGTCCTGGGTGCACCAGAGATGCCACAGGGCAGGCATTCGGGATATGAGTTTCCTCTGAAGGTAAAAGACCTTTATGAGAACAAAAGTGAGGTTTTTGCAGATGCAGCTCATCTGTTCCTGAGCCATTTCTCCCRCAGGTGCTCTGGGCTGATCAGGAGCTCCGGCCAGGACAGCTGCATTGTCCAGCAAAATAAAGACGCACGATGCATCACTGCCCTGCCCTGCCTCTGGTCGGGATGGTGGCTGCATGAATTTGTAAAAAGCACAGATTCATTTGTCAGGGGAGATCAATAGTTTATTAACTTAAAGGTCAGTTCACCAAAGCTCCATCTTTCCTTGGGTTTGGTCCAGGCAGGTGAGGACCAGTGATGGTGTGGCTCTCCCCTCTTCACCTGGCTGAGGTAAGCTCTAGCAGGCAAGCCCAGGCAGGGCGCATGTCGTTGCAACCGAAACCAAGCAGGGATTATCCCAGCTCCGTGAGGAACCGGTGACAATTTGTACTGTGAATTTCATTGGCAAAAGGTTTAACTCATTAAAACTATTAACAATGAAAATCAGAACATGCAGCGTAGGAAAGAGTGTTTACATACGTCTGGTGCAAAGAGCGGCTCTGCAAGGTCAGAGAGGAGAAAAGGAGAAGGATGTAAGACACAAAAAAATTCCCCACTCCCATATAAAAAATAGTCTACAGAGAAAAAACAAGGATTGTATAAGTTATTTTTTAAAAATCTGTAAAACAACATAGCCAAGGATATTTTAAACACAATTATATAAACACCACATGACTTACTATTAAGAGAGAGCATGAAAAGGTTTGTTTCAGGGAAGGTTTTGTAGAATTAAGAGTTTCCTGGCCGGATCCCTGKAATGTCTCTTTTGGAAACAGATGCCCAAGAAAAACCACTGCTGTGAATAGGAGGATTTTGTGAGAGAGAGGGGTATACCCCGTGAAACAGGGGAAGGATCAGAACGCAAAATGCCGGAAGAGATTAATTGGGACACCATCTCGTTTAGAGGAAGGATCTAGCTTGTTCCAGAACTGAATTAATCAGCAACTTACTAGCAGTTCCAGGAGGGAAATACATTTCGTGGTAAGGCTGTGACCCCACAGGCTGGTCCATGCGAACGAACCCCCCGAGTCCGTAAGACTCCCTGTAGGCACACGGGTTTTGCCTGCCTGCAGCTACCTGCAGGGCAAAGCCCTGCCGGACTCGCTGGGCTGACACGCCTGCAGAGCCACGTGGATCAGCTCTCGCTTTGGTCCTCAAATCTCCAGTTATTGCCACGGCCAGAGAGAAACAGCTACCGACCGAATCCGAACAGGAGTGCCAGAGCAGGCTTTAGGGCACTGCTCCGGGAACCACCTAATTCATCGTTTTACATATGTACAGAGCACAGCACCGGCCGTTTGCAATGCAGGTTTATATCAGCCATCACCTAGCAGAAAAGGGTACCAAAAATTGAGCCAGAAACAGCTCTTTTTTCGCACATGTGTGAAGTCCTGCATCCTTTGCAGTGAGGGCTCCTGCCAGCCGCTCGGAGCGGGCAGATCAGTAGGATTTCTGCRAAGAACCAAGCTTGGGTACATGGATCATGCATCGGTCCCTGCTCACAAGGAGTGTTTGAGAGTATTAATATCACCGCTTGTCTGCTGCCTTTCAGGACTTGATCATTCAGGGTACGATCCAATCTCTGCTTAACATATTGCTATAGAAACGTGCTGACAGTGATATTAAAGCTATCAAACTTACGAGCGAATGCTTGACAGCACCATGTAAACTCTCCCAAAGCTGAAAAAATAAACTTTTGTCCTAAACATTTGGCAAAACTGGGCTGGCAGTTGGTGGAAGTCCTGGATGGATGCAGCCGCTGAACTTTACCCGGCCATAAGACACGTCTGACAGCAGAACTGCACAAACAGCTTCTTTTCACAGAGCTTGTTTGATTTCACCATCTCACAGAAAGTCTTGTCAGCTGGGAGGCCGAGGCGAGGAACAAGAGAAAATGAGAGCAGATTAACATTTTAAATAAACAAACATTGCACGTAACAGGCAGTGCAATTCGTTCCAGTGTTGGAAGAGAGAGAATTGAAAAGGAGTCGCTTTTTAAGGGTATCTTTCACACGGTTTTAACGAAGGAATAAAGCAGCTTTGCAGTGAGTGGGAGAATTAGCCCCAAGACTAAACTATAACGAAATACAAACGCTTGGATGCGTTTGAGCAATAGGCAGATATCCAGCAGCTCTGCCAGGTAAGCCGCCTGCCCACTGCAGCTAGAGCCTGGCTTGCTGCAGCCGTGCCCCAGCAAGCCCAAGAGCTGCAGTGCTTTCAGCTTTACATTGTGAAGGGAATCCCCCCAAACCCTCATTTTTGCTACCGGGGAGGCACTACGGTGCCAATGGTTCTGCCACAACTACTTACCGTTGGTGCAGGTTTCATTTGTTACACAGGAGCCGCCGAGGAGGCTGAAACCTTCTTTACACTTGAGACAGTTTCCACTGGAGCCCTCGCAGGCTGAGCAGTGGTCATCGCACCTGGGGACAGAGACCCTGCTGTGGTCTGAACCGGCACCGACACCCCGACCCCGGCCATCCGAAATGGGCCGTCAGCCAGAAAACGTGTCTGCCAGCACTGCAACATCCAGATTGAACCAGAAGATGTGGAAAACAGCGAATCTGAAGCTTGAAAAGTTACCAAAGCCCTGGGAAAAATGGGCTCGGTGGTGCCAGCTTGACACCCAGTGACAGCTAGTGACATCCCAAAAGTGCTCCTCTCACCTGCTGGGAAGGCTCAGCGGGACACGCAMCTCTCCTCCCAGAAATCCCAGTTAGAAAAAGGGCTGCGAGGGGAATCTGTGCCTCTCCCACCCGTTTGCTCAGGGAAAATAGCTCAGCAGCTGTGCCTCCCACCTGGGGACGGTGGCTTCCCAAAATCCCTGGGGAGGGATGCTGGTCCCCTGTTCCTCCCTGCCGGATAGCCAGTGTGGGTGAGTGAAACCCTGGGCAGGCAGGCACTGTACCGCGTGTTCCCAAGTCACCTTTAATCTTTCCCTTTCATGTTCGCTTTAATGAGGCTGAATCCACTCCCACTCCCCACTTAAAGCGCAGAGTGCCGGCGAGTGGGAGCAAATTGTTGCCTCCCGGCATCTCCCCATCTCCCGCACACAGCCCCCATGCTGGGCCAAGGAGCGGGCGAACGCTCCTCCAACACGGCCGCAGGGCGAACCGAGCAGGTTTGATTGAAAGCTGGAATATTTGCCTAAACATCACCGTTCCTCATTCCTCCCACACCTCCTCCAAAGAGCCTGGGGCTGGGGCTGAGCCCCTTCTACCGTAGCCCTAAGACATCTTGGCTGGCTGGCTCCGGCGGGGGAGCATGCAGCTTCGCTGCTCTTAAATCTATAGGGCAGGGGCATGTGGGGTCCAGCCCCACGGCTGCCCTGGCTCCCTCATCTCTATTTTAATTTCCCTAGTAAACAGCTCCAGCTGTGAGCTGTTTTCAGCATTTTTTTTTTTTTTTTTATCATCACTGCCAGCACTCCCCATCGGTCCCAGCTTTGCTCCGGTCATGATCGGGGAGGTAACGTACCTCTTGCAGACTTTGTTGGGCAGCCCGTGGCTGTCGGCGGGGTAGAAGCCCTCGCGGCAGGCGGGGACGCAGCGCCACTGGGGTGCGGGGGCCTCGGGGGCACAGGGTGCGCAGTCCTCCTCGCCCGGCCCTGCGGGGATAGGGGAGAGGGCAGATGACATGGGYGGTTTCAGAGCCAGAAGCCACATCGCACCAGTGTGGCTGCAGTCCCACATGAGATGGGGGGCACCGGCTCGGCTCTGCCCCGCTCGTGGCCGGGAGTGAACAAGCTGCTTGTTGTGCCACCAGGGTCCTGTGCAGCTGCTTGGCTCCCACCCCAAAAAACTCAGCTCCCATCCCAAAAAACCCAGCCAGGACCCAGCGTCCTGCTCCTCTGCAGAGCCAAGAGCCAGCCACAGGGGCTCATTGGGGGACAGCACATCAAAATCCCCTCCGGGGCATCAGCCACTGCTCCCAAGCATGCACGGGTTTGGCTTTCCCACCCTATGCAGAGTAACACGTGGAAAAAGAGATGCTAAATTGGGTTGCGGAGGAGCTGGAGGAGGGAAGGGCTTGGGAGAGGAGCTGAGAAAGCAGAGGGCCCCACTCTGACGCCAGCGTGCTGCAGCTGGACGGCAAACCGCGGTGATGGAGGTGGTATTATTAGAGGCCTTCCACACGCCGGGCTTGAGAAATGGTTATGCAGGAAAAGGAGACGAAAAAAGGCTTGAAAAATAATTGTGGTGAAGTACATTTACACTGACTGGAATAAGAATTAGAAGGGAAGTAATTTTCTTAAGGGATTAAGAGCCCGTTCCCTTCCACACTTGCCAACAAGATCAATAAATATTTTGGATTTAGTCTTAGGAAATTGCCCATGTATGATAGATGAGATTCACGCCACTGAACACGAATTGTCTAGAGATCATATTATCATCAGATCTATGATGATTTCGAGGGCAGACGCAAACATTAACAATGGAAAATAATTGGACTTTCAAGAAGCGAAAAAGGCAGGATTTAAAGGGAACACCGAGCGACTTCAGGCAGCGGGGGGAAGCTGGCAGCGGCCAGCCCGGCCCCGCGAGGCGGCTGGGATAACGCGCTTCGGCTGCCTGACATTTTTATACGCTGCAAAACCATCTTCCATCACTCCGAGAGGGTTTTACGGCCTCCCCCGCAACCTTATTAAACTAAAGCACCTGGCTTCAGAGGGATCGGGAAATAAAGAATGGCTGTAATAAAAATGTAAAAACTCCCTAAAAACCTTTCCAATATGAACATAATCCCACCACCTCGCAGGATGTGCTGGAGAGGTGGGATTGCTTCCCCTCCGGCAAGCTCTGCCTTGGCTCGGGGTGGGTACGGTGGGCATCGGTTCTTGATGCGTGAGGGTTTTGGGGTTTTGCATGGAGATGCTGCGGGGCAAAGGACGTACCTGTGCCGGCGGGGCAGGTCTCGCACCGCCGGGGCTCCCGGCTGAGGTACATGGCGGGCTGGCACTCCGGCACGCAGCTCTCTCCTGCCAGGCTGCCGGGAAAGCAGAGAGGACATTTGCACCCGAAGCTACAGGCTCTGGGGACTCAACACAGCCCATCCCCATCTCCGCATCCCCCACTGCCCTACRGCAGCTTCAGCCTGCAGCGCAGGAGGCGTCGGAAAGCCAGCCAGCACTTCAGGAGAAATTAAAGTCCTGCCTGGACCAAAAGGATGGCTGCAGGTTCCTTAATTAAGTATCCAGGAGGAAATAAAATTATTTTTTCCCATGGGCAGCCAGCCAGGCTCTCCCAAAGACCTTTTGCACCATGAAGCTCCCCAGAATAAAAGGAAATTGGTTCAGTGCCGCGGCTGGGCCGGTGCTGCTTCACCGTGGCAGGGATGATTTGAAGTCCCGGCTTAAAAGGATATTGGACAATAAAAAGCAAGCGCCGTGCAGATTATGTCTGACAAGTGCCTCCACTTTTGCTTTTCCGAGGGAGTAGATAATCTTTTGGCAGTGACAATTTCCTTGTGTGAGAGAGCCCCGCTGCTACACCGCGGCTCTGGCCCGCTTACAGCCCCTGAGCGAAGCAAAGCGCTACGGGATCATAGTTCCATGGGAGCTTAGGGATGGAAAACAGCTTCTCCCCGGTGCCGACGCCGTGTGCCGGCGTGGCTGGGCTCTGCATCCYGCAGGAGCCATGGGGCCAGCAGCAAGGGCGCCCAGTGCCTGCATCCGCATTGCTGGAAAACCACTATCCTATACTAGCCCCGCTCACCAGGTACATCGGATAAAATTTTCCTGCATGGATGAAGGTGAGGGAAGGGTTTCTGCACTTGCGGGGAGCATTTCCAGTCTGCCTGGAGCAGCTCAGCCCGGTACTGGCTCTGCCAGATGACAAAAACCAAGCGCCCTGTTTGGCTGGGACGGCTCTGACGGAGCTGCCTGAGACTCGGGAGGAAACATGCGCTTTGCAACATGCAGTGTAAACGTTTTCATTGCTTTTTTCCCCCCATTTGAGATGCTGCTCTGGTCACAGGTCACCAAATTTGGATGAGCATTTCTGAGCCCGGAGCACAGCACTTACCCACCACCCTGGCAAGCACTGGAGAAAAGGAAATTAAATTTAAATCGTGTTTCAGCTAAGAAAGTGACACGAAGCACCACCTTTAAATTCCCAGCTCCATGCCACAGCTGTAGTACCATGGAAGCAGGATCTTGGGTCTTAAACTAATTCACTCTTTAATTTCCCATCGGTTTTCCCAAATTTAAACCACAGGTACCGATGCTGCAGGTATAAACTCCTCCCGTGCTGGTATTTTACCTGAATCCATCTTTGCATGCAGTGCATTTGTCTGCTTCGCCGACACATTTTTTACAGCTTTGATGACATTTCAGACAGCGTTTCTGACCTTTCAAAAAACAAAGCGAGGCAGGGAGAATAAAATCTGGACAGTGATTTGCAAGCGGCAGTCAGAGCCGCAAAGCCCCGCTGCACCCAGCGCCAGCTCCCCAGGGCAGAGAGGCATGTCCCCCCCYGTGACGGGTCCCGGCTATTGCAGATGACCTTATCTGTCATTGCTTGCTAAGAAGAAATATGCTTTGCAAGCAGCTAGGATCATTAATTACAGTCTTCTAATTAAGAGCTGAGTTGAGCGCCTCTGCTTTGCACCACCCTCTGAACACCCAGAAGTTTTCCTCCTCCCTTCACTGTGCAAAGCGGGTCGAGGGGGGACATTCATAGCCAATACTCAAAAATCAAGGTGTTTTCTCCACCCACAGCACTTAAAATAGAAGCAACCCCTGCATATCCTCATGCTACAGCTTGCAAGTGATAAATATCCTTACGTTCCTCGGCGTAAAACCCGGGTGGACACAACACCACGCAGGTGCTCATCTCCTGGTGATGGTAGAGGCTCCGCTTGCACGCCGTGCACTGCGTCGGTCCCCTCCCGACGCAGCGCTCGCAGCCCTTGTAGCACCGGCGGCACCTCCGGSCACCTTTGTCACCGAAAAACCCTGAGGGGCACGAGCTCACGCACATCCTGGGGAAGGAACCAAGAGCGCCCGGGCTTTGGTGCCAACAGCCGGCCACCTCCCGGCAGTCAGGCACCCGCCGCCGTCCCCTCACCCGCAGTGTTCGTGGCGTTCCCCCCAGCTTTGGTGGCAATTTGGGCTTGTTTACTTCTTATTCTTAAGATTTAGGGTGTCTTGAATGTCATGGCTCTATAATAAAGAGCCGGGGACTCTCTTGGCCAGCAACCCCGACTATGGGTAAACTTTCCCTGTGCCAGCCCGAGATTGAGGAGTGGAAACCCCAATTCCAGAAGTAATTTGGCACCTCAGCTATCTGTCCGTTGGGCGTGGGTGACCCCAGCCAGTGAAGCCAACGCTTCTTCCCCAGCATGATTACATGGCCAAGGTCCTCCAGGGCTCTCCAGCTCCGTGTCCCCCACACCATCATACCCTAGCCCAGGGCAGGGATCCCCACACCTCCTCCTCACTCCATTTTCTCTCTTATATGCTTCTTCCTCTGTGTAAACATCTATAACCCATGCCATGGCGAGCCCTGGGGAAAGGCGCTGCTGCCGCTGCCTGGGGACCCCACGGAGACACCCCACCACCCCTCACCTGCCGGTTTTCACGCTGCCCAGGCTGTAGTGGATGCAGTTCAAGCACTGGTCAGCGTTGGGGCCGTCGCAGCCCTGGTCGCCGCACTCAGGGTGGCACGGACCTGGAGAGGGAGAGACTGGCTCAGCAGGGGGAGAGGTTGAGCATCCCCCAGACCAGCTCTGAGCACACCCTCTCTGGACCGACGGACGCAAAGAAGAGGCTGAGGATCCTCCCCCTATCTTATCCTATATCTATTATCTTATAGATCTTATATATCTTATCCTATCTATCCTATGGAGCTGCATGGCTCCGGGTGCTCGCCTCTCCTCCAGCTCGTCCTCCCCGGCACAAATCCCACCTGGCCATCCTCCGGCTGAACACCCTGGTGCAGGAGCAGCTTTGAAAGAGGGGCTGGACCTGCTCCTCGGGGACCGGCAGGGACGCTGGCCCGTGCCCGCGCCAGGGTGGGGGGAAGGTGGGCAGAGGAGCTTTTTTTACTCCTCAGACAGCTGCACCACCAATTTGTGGTGGGAGTGCTGGGACGGGGCATTTTGCTACCTTCTAATTTCACCGTCCTGCTGCCCCGCGCTGGCCGCAGGCACCGCTCCTCCCAGCCCGCCTTGGCCCCGGGCAGGATCAGGCCTCGTGGCTCCCCCAGTTTATCCGGGTTTGCATTTTCCCAGGTACTTTGGGGGGGACAATGTGGTGGCTCGGCCGGCGCTTACCCGCATACTCCTCCTCCTCCTCCACCACCTCCACCTGGCTCTGCAGGAAGGCGGCTCTCGACGGCTCCATCTCTGATGCCGGCACCTCCAGCGTCCTCCCGCGGGACTGGGGGCTGCCCAGCGCAGTGTAGGGGTGCTCGGCCGTCCCATAGAAGAGGAGGCTCCACTCCTTCAGCTTCCCTGTGGGGCAGGTGCAACGTCACCCATCCCACTCCCCGTCCCGCTCCTCCCTGGGGGACTCGGCTTTGGGGGAAGCAGGAGGAGGATGGACTGGACCATCAGGGCTTCACCACTGGCACAGCAATGCAGAAGCAAACAATGAACACCCAGAAATGTTCATGAGCCCCTGAGTTCCCAGCCTGCACGAATGCAGCCATTTAAGGCACCTACAAGGGATTTTTTATTCTGTAACTCGTCTGACGAACCACAGCATCACCATAGCCTTCATGCTCAACGTGCGGAGAGAACCATTAACTTTAAAAGCTCCATAATGGAGGATTATTTCTGTCTGATAAAAGCCGTCCAGCACACCCTGGATTATTTCTTGCTGCTGTTGTTCCAGCCACCCGCCTATCCGACATGTCAGAGGTCTGAGCTCAGTGTCCCCCGAAACACCACAGCGGTCACCGGAGCCTGCGCTGCACCTGGGGGCTTGGGGACCCCCCACGGCCTTACATCCACACCGGGGTCCTCCCCAACCCATGCCGCTTTGGGGAGGGGGTCCAAAAAATGCTGCTGCTTCTTTCCAGCGCTGTTTTTCTTTCAATTCCCCATCAATGCGAGTCACTTCACTCCCGTGGCACGCTCGGCTTTAACTACTAATCCATGCGTTCCCAGGAAGGGCTTAAAATTTCCAACACCCAAATCCCTTGGCTCTCTGGAAGGGCTGAGAAGACCCACCTGCTGCAAGCGAGCAGCGCCGGCGTGGAGCCTGCGAAGGGGTGAGCTCGGGTGGCATCAGCCGGGGAAGAGCTCAGCCGCACGCCTCCGCCAAAAGAATTAAATTTGCTTTAAATCTAAAATGTCCCGCGCGAGGGAAGCCTGGGCTGCGTGGGGCTGATGCTGGGGATGCAGCAGTGCCAGCGACAGGACACCCATAGTATTTAATTGGTATTAAATTAACCAATTTAATTGGTTTAATTTAATGGTCTTAAATTAACATTTAATACCTGTTTCTGCCGCGGGCTGGGAGCATCACCCCTCTTTTTCCTCCTGCTTTGTCCTCTCTGCTTCAAACCCGGTGCAGACCCTTTGAGAGGGGTGACTTAACGCACTTGTTTTCACTTTGTTCTGCAAAGCCGGGTAAAGCCAAGCCCTGACGCCCGCAAGGGGCTCAGAAACACCCGCCGCAAACTGTAAATACAGGGGGAAAAGCAGCTCTGTGGGCGCTTCGCTGCTGCTCTCCGAGTTCAAAAGATTTTGGGTGAAGGCAGCAAACAGAAACACTTTCTGCACAATGAACCCCCACGTGCGCCTCCTGCCAGAAAGTTGCGTGGGAGAGGTTTTTAATATACTCCTGGCTTCCTATCAATGAGCGTGTGGATTTTAACACCCCCGCAACGCGCGCCAGCCCCAGGCAGGATGCTTCATGCCCCGCTGCCACCAGCCGGCGAGGCGGCTGCCCCCTTCCCGGCGGGGCCGGATCCCGCCAGCCCGGCTCCTTTGCCGGGAAGGGGTCAGGGAGCAGGCGGCCAAGCCGGGGAGGGGGGGATACGGTAGGGTTGGGGACACGCAGGGGGCCAGGCTGAGCCCAGCCACCCCCCGCCAGCGTGGTGGCAGCCTGGGGAGGATGTCCATCCGTCCACAGCCCGAGGGGCATCATCCCCTTGCGCCGTTGCACAACCAGCCCACACGCCAGATGTCCCAGCAGCGAYGCAAAACAAACAAACAACAATTACAGCTCTTGGGTTTCCTCATTTTGACTCATTACAGTTTAATTTTGGAAACCTGGCTCTCAGTTGCAGCGAGTTTGCTGCTGGGAGAAAACCCGCTCCCGGTTCAGCCAGACTGGCAGCCTCCTGCGCTCAGGGCTGAAGTTTTATTCCCATTTTTGAAAAATTTGGGCAATACAGTTTTGCCAAAGACCATAAAACTGCAGCAAAAGTTAGGGCCAAGCAAAGCAGCCTGCAAAGAGCTTTGGGGGCGAGAGGGACCGGYGGGCGCTGGGGGATCTTTACCTTGCACCGCAGGGTTGCGCACTTGGGATGGCGTGTCGTGGATCTCCAGGGTCCACTCCCCTGCTGCCTGCTCCCCCCAGCAGTGGACGGTCATGAACTCCCAGCCCTTGAACCCCTCGTTGGAGTGGTCGAACACCCTGCAACGGTAATGCCATGCATCAAGAAGCATGACTTTGAATGTCTTATTTAATCGGAAAAGGTAGATAGGTAATTAAGGATTTTAGGGATCCTTGCATGCACCCACCCTTGCATGGAGCCCTCCTGCAGCCGAGACCYGAGCATGCCCCCCACCTTCCCGAAAAACCCAAGCAAACTTGCAGCAACCCCCTAAACGAGGATGCTGCCTAGCCCAGACACGTGCTCTGGCCACTCTTACCTCCTGGCAAGGAGCTGCGACCTGGTCCCCGCCGGAGAGACGAGGCTGATCTGGAGGTCGCCCCGGCGTGGGTGTGAGATGCTGAGCCGCACCACGACGTGCTCCAGGTAGAGCACGTGCTGGTCACGGTGCTCAGCGCAGGCGCTGCTGAGGGTGCTGGCACGCAGCACGTGGTCTGCACGGATGTACCTGCCGGGGACGGGCAGAGCATCGCGTTGGGGACGGCAGCGCTCCCCAGTTCCCAGCAGCCTGGACACCCAGTTATATTTGAACCTGGTCTACTGCTTCATGGCAAAAATTATYTCATCCTCCATTGCAATACAGTGTCCTAGCACAGGAATTTGCTGAATTGCTCGATGGTAATGAGATGGGTTTGAACTGCCTATAAGATCTATGCCTTATGGGCTGCAAGGGCGCTGCTTTATTATAATTATCAGTGCAGCGTTCCTCTTTGGGTTGTAATTAGTGTCTGTATCAGATAAATAGTTTCATGAACACACTTGGCTCCAAATTTATTCCTGCTTTGCAAACGCAAGTCTTTCCGAACGGACTGCTTTTCTGATGAACAACTCAACTTGCTCTACAGCCAGGCAGTGGTAAACCAGGAGCGTCCATTTGGTCATCCCTGATCCCACCCTTTAACCTAGCAGGGACAGACCTACCAAGGATGAGATGTGAMCCTAAGCTGGTTTCAGCCTGAAGCCAAATTCAAAGAGACCGCAGGCACTGGAAATTTGGGAACCCTTGCAACAAAGCACCGTTTTTTGGTGTCTTCCATCAAGAYGAGGTGTTTGGTGGAAGAGGGAGAAGACCCCAACCCATCACCACTCATGCAGGACCCAGCGGGCGAGTTGGTTTTGATCTCCCTAAGCTGTTTCCAAAATGGCAAACAGCACTGTCAGCCCTCAAAAAATCCCTGCTGATCACCCGCCTGGGAAGGAAAAGCACGGAAAGGGCAAAAATAAATCACCCTCCATCAAAGCTGGTCCCAGAGAGCCCCCGTGGGACCCACCTCACCGAACTGTAGGCACGGACCCTTGGTGGGCACTTCTGGGTCAATAAACAGACCTCGGGGTGGACAGTGCGGGTCGCTCTGACCTTGAAATCCATGAACATCACCTCGCCTGCACACGGGCTTGTCCCGGCCACCCCGACTCCTAATTTCCCTTTCCAAATGATGGGACAGTGGCTGAGCCTTTGCATCGCAAGAGCCAGCTCCACCAAAGCTCCTTCCAAGCGACCACGTGCCCCAGGACAGCCACCTCACCCTGCGACACTCACTTGGGCACCCTGTCCAGGCTTCCCACGCAGACGTGCTGGGGAGGAACTGCCTTCCACTTCTTGGCTTCCACCACAATAGCATCTGCATCCACCAGACCGAAGCCATATAGATGGCTAACTGGAAAGAAAGAAGACTCAGAAATCCACTGCCTTCCAAGCAGGGACCAGTAGCTCCTCCTCGGCTCTTGGCGGAGCATCCTCCAACYGTCAGAGAAGATGGGGAGTTGACCCCGTTGGGGTACGAGGTGCTCCGACATGTGGAGCTCATCACCCTGCCCGAGTTACACCCCAAATCCATGTTGGCACCATAGAAACCCCATTGCTGGGAGCAGCCCACCAAAAGGAGCAGCCAACGCTGCAGCTCAGGACAGCCTCCACCAAGCAAGGCTTCCAAGCTTCCACCAAGCAAGGCTTCCAAGCTTCCACCGAGCAAGGCTTCCAAGCTTCCACCGAGCAAGGCTTCCAAGCATCTTCCCCCATGAATCACTGCCCTCTCCTCCCTCCGCTCAACAGCCTGATGGTAGGAGCCCCCAAGCCAGCTGAGAGCAGCCATCCAGGGTGAACGCTGCCACAAGCGAAGCTCTGCGGACCTTTATTTTCCCTTTTGTGGCCATTTTTGCCACGCCACTTCCGCCCGCGCGGCCCCTCACCTTTATGCCCCGCGCCATTGGTCTTCCAGTCGGCCGCTCGCAGGTGCACTGGCCGCGAGGTTTTGACCAGCAGATGCTGGACATCCCTCCAGGTGAGCAGGGGGCTGCAACAACACTTGGTTCATGGGATGGCTCTGCTGCCTCCAGTCTTCCCAGCAGCAGCAGGGACCCCCATTGGGTTAAAAAACCCCAAAAAACCTCTTTCCTACTCCAAAAGAGCATGAATCGATGATTTAAATGCTAACACCCTGCCTGGAGGTTGGCCATCACTTGGAGTGCCCAGGCAGAGGGGGTTGCCCCAGGGAGGGATGCCACGTGCCCACAGGCATTGCAGGATTTATTCCTGGCCAAGGGTATTTAGCTCTCGCACTCTGGGGTATAACTAGAGCAAATCAGGAAGGTTTTCCCTATTTTCTTGCAGGAGATCGGGAACGAAGCACAGCCCGAGGCAGGGTACTGGGCTCAGCAGCTCGCTGATACACACTGCTGAGCAAACCTTCCATTTATAGGAATAACGGCAAAAATTGCTAGAAAAAAACCTGGCCTGCTCATTTAACAGAAAAATGAAACCCAAAGTGTTTCCAAACGCCCCCCTAGGCAGGGTTTGCATGATGTTTGTGTGTTCAGGGCGCTGGACGCTAAGCGCTGTGTGCTTTTGAGCCCCCCACAAGACCCCAGCCTGGGGATATTGCTGAAGAATTTTCCATGCTTTTCTTACATTCAGTTCTTCAGCATCTCACACTCGGATTTATATTGCTCTTGAGCAACATTTAAGAACAGAAATTCAATTTATTCCTTCTCATCATAATGGAGTGCCTGAGCACCAAGCCCTGGTACTTAATGTTGCGTTTTACGCCTCAGCTAAACAATACAAAAATTACATCTAACGCTCTTAATATATTTGTAATGAAAACAGCATCTCTGGAAACATGCTCACCCGACCTGGGTGCTGGGATTAAACTGGAGGAGAGGGACTGGAACCAATGCGCCGCAACCGCCACCCCTGGACACGAGCATAACGCTGCCCTGCAGCTTATTCGCAGCCTTATTTTTATTTCCACTCCATAAAAATAATAGTAACAGTGAGAAGCTCATGAGAAGATGCTCCATGGAGCAACATGGGGATGCCCAAGGGGCAAGCCTGGTCCCCTGAGGGGCTGCTACGGGGCTGGAGGACCACGATGGGACCGGGATGGGACTGGGATGGGGACAAGAGGCAAAGAGCAGCTCTTTTGAACCGGGGAGCGTGTCGCTGCTGGTCATGCTGTGTGGGTTTTTGACATTATGCAAAACTAGTCCTTTTCCCCCAGAAATGAAACACTAGCTGAAAACCATCACTTCTACAGACATTTTCCATTTTCTGTGATGTTTTCTGATTTTTTTTTTCCAGGAAGTATTTATAAAACTCCTGTTGGAGCCGGCTGTCAGCCGTTTCAATACACCAAATGAAAAGCCTGAGTTATCTCACCAACCCCAACTTTTCAACAGATGGCAACAAGTGAAGAATTAGCTCAATAAAACACCTGCAGGAAGATTAGATGCAAAACAACAACGCTGTATCAAACCKTGCCAAAAAGGAGCAATTTAGAATAACTTTGCCCCATTTTGAGTTGCTCCAGAGAAAAATATAACACCTTTTTTCTTTCTGGTTTTGCTTGCCAGCTACTAAATTTGGAAACATCCCCCCGCAAGCCGGTGGTGAGGTTACGCTTACTTTGCCTCCAAAGCCAAGGCGATGATGCCTGCGACCATGGGGGCAGACACGGAGGTGCCGGTGTGGCCGTCTGTGCAGCGGTGCCGGAGGTCCGTGGTGACCTGGGGAGAGAGGAGCTGCAGCCCCGTGCTGCTGGAGATGCTCCCGGCGTGGGTGCTACCCCATCGAGCACCCCAGGTTTGCTTGGGATGCTGCCAGCAGGGAGCTGAGCCTGCGGTTACCCAAACCTGCTGCGGCTCCTACGCCATCGGCGTGCTCTGAGCCCCAAAAAATGGGCTGCAGATACATTTGGCGCATGAGAAAACACCCCTGCTTACATTTTCCTTCGCTCAAAGGTGCAAAAAATATTTGAAAGAGGGAAAAAAAGGCAATTTTGCTGTGGGTCAGCTGGAGGAAAAGCTGTGGATGGAGTGGTGTGAGCAGGGCAGGGCTGGCGTGGGTAAGCACCCATGGGTGGATGTTGAGCTGTGCCATATTAAATGCTTTCCTTAAAAGCTCCAGTTCATGGTGTCAGGCAAGAATTTCCATTTGCATGGGGAAAAAAAAGGAAAAAAAAAAAGCCATTTCCAGCTTTTTTGTTTCAGGGCAGAGCACGATGCTTGGGTACCAAAAGCTCAGAGAGAGGAGGTGGGCAGAGATGCTCCGTCGGTTACATTTTTAAAAGGCTCCTGGGTTTTGAGTTAATCTGGTAATTTTTGGAGTGGGGGGGGACACACATGCCACCCAGTTTCTCTCCGAGGTGACCCTGGAAGCTGCTTTTTTGGCCAGCAGTGCTCCAGCAGCACTGGGCTGCTGCTGCTGGCCTCTGCCATGCAAACGCTCCTTAGTGCCATGAAAATGGCCCCAGTGAGACACTTGGATTCTGGAAATTAATCTTTTAGGGGCCAAAAAAATCACTCTTGAATAAAAAAAAAAAAAAACAACTTGTAAAACAATCACATTTTTTGTCAAAAAACTAATTTGGGTAGAAAACTCCTTCCCTGCTCGGGTAAGGCACTGTGCCAGTGGGGGATGTTTTACTGCCCGAGGTTCGGATGATGCACCGGGGATGTTGGTAACGAAAGGCCTTGCTGTGACAAGACCACAGCAGCTGTTGCAACAGGGCAAATATAGCCTGGGTGGCAGGGAAAACCAGACTAATCCACATGTGCACACGCTTTCAGGCAATTCCTGGGCTCCGAAAAGTCTCTGCTCCCCATTTGGGGTTGCCACATCCCTGCCAAACACCTCCATCCTCCCTCTTTTTTCTCTGTCTCAGGCTAAAAATCCTCAAAATTCCCTTTTTATAAGCACAGGACAGCGAGCAGGCACTTTGGGGGACAGGTTAATATTTGCATAGGTATTTTTGCAAACCTCCAGCCCTTTCACCCATTTACCAGGGAAAATGCCACATCCCTGAGCTCTTCCGAAGGACCAGAGCAATTTTGGCCCCACCATAAAAAAGCACAAGCAAAATCCACCGCAGGGCTAAGGGCAAAGCCCAGCTCTTAAAACCGAGCCATCATCCAGCCCAGCCACACAGAAAACATCCAGGGGATGGTGCCCCACTCGATGTTGGGGTAAAACTTACTATTTTCCGCTCATAAAAAGCCCCGCTGCTGTAGGTGGTGGCGAGGGTGGAAGCGCACTCCTCCAGGTACCAGGGCTTGTAGCCGTTCTCGGTGGTGCTGCTGATGGAGATGGTGTAGATGCTGTTGGTGTAGCCATCACAGGAGCAGTAATCGCCTTCTCTGCCGCCGTTCCCTGACGCCCAGACGAAAATGGACCCCAAGCCCCTGCGGCCCTGCGGGCAGAGAGGGGATGGGAGGTGAGAGGAGGCGTTTGATCGGGATGAGCGGCCGTCTCGGCATGGGGAGGAGGGGGCAGCCCTCCCCCCGGCGCTGGGATGCTGTTGGTAAGCCTGATTTTTGGGTCAGGAGGTAGGGTTTGGTTAGGGTGGAAGGATGGGTCCCATCCTGCCCAGCACTCAGCCCCCTGGATCAGCCCCCGCAAACGGGCCCCTCGGCTCGGCCAGCCCCAGTTTTACAGGCAGCGACTCCCAGCGAGGATGGGAGAGCCTCTGGCGACGGGGATTTTGGCATCTTCCATGGGCTCTCATGGGCTAAAAAAACATCTCGGGTGCTCAGAGCCCCTGGACCAGGCAGTAACACCGGCACAGCACTTCCCAGGGGTGCAGGGATGGCCCCGCAGGAGGAACCGGCAGGAAACCCCCCAAACCCCAAGTCTCCCTTGCCCCAAGCCCGCAAAGCCCCTCGCGAACCCACCCAAACCACCAGAAACCTTCCCCCGGCCTATCTTTTAGGTTTCTTTGGTTTGTTTTTTCATTTTTTAATCCCAGCCTTTCCTCCCCCCGCCGGCCCGTCACTTGGCAGGAACATCTGATGGAGCCGTCCCCGCCGGGTACAGCTGCAGGAGCCCACCGGGAATTGGGGGGCAGGAGGGGCACACCAGCCGCCCGGACCTCCCTGGAGCTGGGGGAAAATCCCGCCTGGCAGCGGCGGCCACGATGCCAACAAGGGGCCCCTAACAAAGCTGACGGCGTGGGGTTGAACCGCTCCATCCTCCATCCGAACCGCTGCCAGGGCACCCGGGGTGCCCRCACCCCCAGGAATAACCCAGCCCCGTGGGGGTTCACAAACGGRGTGCCGTGATCCCAAGGGAGGATTTTTGGTGACCCAAGGGGATTTGGGGCAGGAAATGAAGTGGCTGGTTCGCTTCCCTGCCCCGTAAAGCAGGGCTCTCCGGGGAGGGCTTGGCAGGCGATGGAAGCACACGGCGGCGGAGCAGCCCCATCCTCCCCGCGGCTACTCCTGCCACGGAGAGATTTCGGCGCTAGCCTGGGCAGATCTGGTGTTTATCTCCCTCCCACTGCTCTGAGGCGGCTTCCTCCACAAAAAGTAATGATAATTAATAATAATAAAAAAGCAGCTTTGCTCCAGAGGAATTCACTAGGATTTATTGTGGGTTTTAAGCGCCAGGGGGAGAGGGATGGTTTATTACCTGTCTAGCCCTCCTCCTGGGGCAGAGGCTCTCTGAGCTGACCCTGCCTCTGGATGCACAGGCTAAGTCAGGCTCTTTCCTTACTTTATGAAAGTTTTCATTATGTGGGCTGCCTCCCAGCCAAACTGGGTGGGTATTTCCCTAGCAAAGATTAATAAAGCTGTTTGGAGCTCTGCAAGAAAAAGTGCAATTGCAAAGGGAATTATTGCCCTGCCCCGCATCACGGAGAGCTCGACCCAGCTCGATCACACCAAGCCCGCTGCTGGCATCTCCAGTCCTGCTTTCCAGGGCTTCCCGGATCTCCGAGGAGGCAGCATCCCTGCCCACATGCTCGGTGCAGGCAGCAACCGTCCGGCTCTCCAACACTAAAATCCACCCGTCTCCAAGGACCAGCCCCGCTGCATGCAACCCAGGCTTTCCTAAATCACTCATCGGAGGAATAAAACCAGGCRCCGATTGCCGAAGGCGTGCGGAGACGCAGCAATGATTTTGATTGGGATAAATAGACGGGGAGCCCAGACCTCCCTTGCATACTGCACCGCAAGTGTTGCAGCCACGGGTGCTGACAAAGGCTGCTCGGTCCAGGTCCAAACTCGCATCCCTGGGATGCCGGCAGGGCTGCACCAGAGGAAAGCAGGTTCGGAGCCAGCACGGTTGCACGAGGACACGAACAGGCACATAAACGACACTATAGCAATGCACATCTAACACCTGACGGTGTTTCCTGGCGGAGCGAGAGCTCACCGTGTATTGCAACTCCCCCTTGGATTGGAAAAAAMCACACTTTCCCTTTGCTCTCAAACAAGCAACTACCAAGATTTCCACAAGCAGACCCCAAACACCCAACTTCTTTATTTGCCATCCTCCTAAGCCAACGCCATCCCGGCAAGGGGCTCCTGGCCTCTATAAAACCTGGATCTAGGCATCATTTAAACCAGGGAATCCTTCCCTGGCCAAGGCTGGGGATGATCCAGCTCACCCCAGCAGCACATCGGTCGGATGTGGGATGCACAGCATCTCCCCGCTTCCGCAGCGCTGCCGGGGCTTGGGTGTTTGCCCAACGGCACTCCATGAGAGCCCAGGATAAATATCCCCTCATTAGCTCGGGAACTAATAAGGTGTGGCTGGAGGAGCGAGAAACAAGACGATAAATTCCCCCAGCGCAGTCCTATCGCTAATAGATAAAGGTTATTTTAATGTTTCCATTAAAAACTCAATTTTAAGGATTTATAACTCGGTTACAGCTGTTTGCTTGGGCTAAAGGTGGTGGCTAACTATCCGCTTGCAGCTTTCCTTGTTATTTAAGGAGAAGTCATCAGTAATTAAGAGCTGTGCACATGGGATAGCGGGTGCCGCAAACACGGGTGGCAGTGGGGGGAATTGATGTCCCCTGGGAGACAGAAGCAAGCATCCCGAAACAGCGGGGCCGTGCCGGGCAAGTACCCTGCTGCCGCCCATTTGCTCCCGCATGGAAAAATAAGGTCTAAAAAGCAGCTTGTTCCCCAGTATTTACATGGCGTGAACTCCCCGGCACTTCAATGGATTCCTCGGCAGGCTCACCGCCCCGGCAGGAAATCAAGTAAATAGTGGGAAAAACACTCCACCCTATTTTTAGATAACAGGCAGGCTGCGCCGCCCCAGCCCGCGGCCGCCTCAAATCCCGGCACGCTGCAAGGAGAGGCAGCGGAGGCAGGAGTGGAGGTGGGGAGCGAAGCGGGGAGGTTTCAAAGCCCAGGTTGGGGCAGCCTGGAGCTGCCGGTCGCAAAACCCCAACCCCAAAGTGACCGAAGCACCCGGGGGTCACCCGCTGCACGGCCCCAAGCCGCTGCGACACTTACCCACGGCGCCCACTGAGCTGCCCAGAAAGGTCTTTTTCCCCGGTGCTTTTAGCCAATATTGGGCATTTTTTAAAAGCACTCAATAAGAGAAGGGGCGTGAGAAGGCCAGGGCATCCCCAGCGGGGATTGACAGCTGTCAATCATGCATGATGCCGGCTGAGCCCCTCTCGCTGGAGGACTTCAGGGACAATAATCTGAATTTTTTCTGTGCCCCCACGGCCGGATCCTGTGGCAGCACCCACATCCCTCAACCCAGCCATGACACAGCTGCTTGTTCCGGGTGGAAAACCAGGGAAATGCTTAATGTGATGGAAACGCCCGGGAGAGGATACCGGGGGCCAGGGGAGGGTGAAGGAG
The DNA here is from genome assembly GCA_035582835.1 of Phoebastria nigripes. Lineage (NCBI taxonomy): Eukaryota > Metazoa > Chordata > Aves > Procellariiformes > Diomedeidae > Phoebastria > Phoebastria nigripes. The sequence goes on from JAYKAV010000001.1 coordinate 8,038,298, forward strand.
GGGGGATGAAGATGCCAGGGGGGCGGCCGCATCCCTCCGCGCCAGTACCCGAGGGGACGTTTTGAGGTGCAAAGTCACCCCCCCCAAGAACCGCTTTGGGTTTCTCAGCCCGGCAGAGCTTCGCAACTCAACCTGGGGCCTGCCTGCTCTGCCGGGGCTCTGCCCAGCGGCCGGCGCTGCCGGATGCTCCTGCCGGGGCCGGCCGTGCCGAGGGGTCCCGCTGGGGCCGCGCCATCGCCGGGCACCTCCCGCCGTCACCGCCCTCAGCCGCAAAATCCACCGGAGCTCTTAGGGACGCCGGGGAAAACTAGGAAAAATTAGAGATGATTCGCCCCCTCCCCGCCCCAGCCCTAACGTTGGCATCATCTCGGGGGGCCGAGCCGCCCGTCCCCACGCCGGACCCCGGGCCGGCCGCGGTCCCGGCACGCGTTCCCCACGCGGCAGGAGGAGGAGGGCGAGCGCATCTGGGCGCTGCGGGATCCACACCTTTTTAATGCCATGCTCAAAAGCCTGTTTGGCCAATAGACCAGGTCCATCAACTGTCTTCCCATCATCATCTGGCCCCCAGCTCGCGCTGTAAATGTCAATGTAATCGGGTCTGATGCCAAGCGACTTCGCTTCAACAACATCTGTTACATCGCCATCTAACATACGAATGCCTAAAAGCACAAAAACATCAGACATTAGGGCTTAATGGCTTGGATGAAAGTGCGAGGATTGCAATCAAAGGGCTTTGTTAACGGCGGCGGAAACCGCACGGCTCAGGCGCGCCTGGAATAGCTTCAACCCGTGGCCCTGTGCACTAACGAGCCCGGCAATGGGAAGCTGGGGAGCTATTTTGGAAAGTTTTCTGTGTTGCTGGCTTCATGGCAAGTGATGGAGAGGGGGGGTTTAAAACTCGCTTCCCCTCCATCGGTGGGGATCGGGTGGCGGGAGCAGTGCTGCGCTCCCCAGTGGCAAAATCCCCCTGCTAAAACCCCTTTTTCCCCCCCTTTTAATTAATTCATTAACTCATTTCTCCACTTGGAAGATATCGGTGTTTCCCGAACGCTCACGGCCCCCTGGCTTTGGGCACGCCGGCGGGATGAAGCCTCTCCCCACGCGTGGGGATGACTGTGACCGTCCCCGAACCCCATCGCTGCCCGGCTGATGCCAGTGGTGCCTGGGAGGGGGAGAAGCCCCAGGCTGCGGTTTGCACAGCCAGAATCAGTCAGGACCCCAACCCGTGGCGGGACGATGCTGGGATAACCTCACTTCCAGCCGGGAATGCCGGCAGGTACCGGCCGGGGTGGTTTGCAGGCAGAGCCCACCAGCCATGGCAGGACCATCTAGGGGATTGCAGCACATCCCCAGCCTCCAACTGCTGCAATATGAGGGTTACAACCCCTCTCCGCTCCGCTCCCCATCACTCTTTCCCTGCCGGATTGCCCCCTCCGGAYGGCGGGCAGAGGGTGCCAGGCACCCCAAAGGGCTGCCCAGAAACAGCCCTTGCAGGAAAGGAGGTGCTGGAAATTTCAACATCATATTTTGCCAGCCAGGGAGAGTCCGGTTTATAAAAATGCATTTCCCTTTCCACATGTATTTGTTCTTAAAGCAAACAAACGCAGGCAGATGTCATTACAGCTGCAGCTGCGCTCTGGACACCAGACAAATCAAATATCTCTTTTCRACGCTGTCCCCTACCAGCCAAAAACAAGCATAGAAATATAAAATGAGGGAGCAGAGTAGTTCCCAAAAACTTCCTCTCTTTGTCGTGTTAGCAAGAAAACACGAGGAGAAGGGGTGAAAAGCCGAGCCCGGTGTCTGAGCCGCTCTCGGCTGAGGCACAGCAAGCAAAACCAGCCGAGGGATGGTTTTTTGTGCTTGCTAAATGTGGGCACATTCATCAGTGAGCCCAAAGTTACCTCAAAGTCAGATCAAAGTCAACCCAAAACAACCCAAAGTCAACCCAAAGCCAGCTCAAAGTCAACCCAAAGTCAACCCAAAGTCAACCAGCCACGATGCGGGGACCCCCAGGTTAAATAACGGGGGACAGGAGGGAGCAGGGAAGGATGCTGCAAAATAAATGAGTTCTTTGGCACGCAGGGAGCAATACCAGCCTCCGAAGTGAGCGTTCGAGGAGAGGGGAAAGGAGGAGGAGGAATGGCAGGAGCCCGTTTTGTTTCTTGAGCAGCAATGTATTTTGCCCGGAGCAAATGAAAAGCAACACAAGAGCGCTGAAGAGCAGCCAGTAAAATTAGATGGTAGCTCTCCGAGTGTGACAAATCGGCTTCCCCAACAAGTTGTGCTCATTAATCGCTGCTTTATTTGCRTAATCCATCTAAAATCACTCTCACTGCAGCTATAGCGCATTTTCCTCCACGATCCCAAACTTCATACGGCTACAGACTTTATTTTTCCCCTTTGCCTGTTCACGTTGCGGGAAGCCCACAGCCTCTACCCTCCACCAGGCGCCTCGCATCGCTCGACTCCTCCCCAGCACACCCCAAGGCAAGGCACTCGTTAAAGGAAGCCAAATTAAAATGGGATCCGTAGGTCGTTAAAAAGTCAACAAGTAACGCTCCTCTCCACGGCTGCTGTGGAGAAATGGGCTTGGAAAGGAGCATGAAGGCAATGGCCTGATCCTGCAGGATGCAAAACTGCCTTAAACCCCGCCGGGAGCTTTGCCTTGCTCTGCTGTTGCTTGGAGCTGCGTTTAGAGGCAAGAAGCCATCCCACACGCCGGGGGGACAGGGGATGGGATGGGATGGGATGGGATGGGATGGGATGGGATGGAATGTGCTGCAGCCTTTACAGCCCCTGCCACTCCCCCATTTACCCTCCCCGGGGTTATTTCTTCCCTCGGGGGATTTTCCCGGCACAGAGAACTGCTGATGGTGCTTGGCCGGGAGCAGGACTCCCTGCGGGCACCGCTCCCGTGCAGACACAACCCTAACGAAAGCTGCTTCTTGCATGGCCAGGATGAACAAGCCGAGCGAAGGAATTAAGCCCCAAATCCACCCATGGGTGCTTGAGCCCGGGCTCCTGACGGTGACGTCTCCCACCATGGGGTGGTAGAAAGGGTCGCAGCCCCCTTGAGCAAAAGCCCCTCTCCCGTTCCAGCCGTGCCAGGGACGGGGCTAAAACCCCCGGCGAGGACCCAGCTCCAGGTATTTGTCCCCTACATGGTCCCACCAGCCACACAGATGGGACACCGCCCTCCCACCTGCCCCAACACCCCCATCTCCCCGGCGGGTGCTATAACAGCCCGGGCTGGCCAGACCAGCCCTGGCTCCAACCAGGCTCCAAAACCAGCTAGGCTAATGCAAATGAGCTCTGTGATGCTAATTACCATCAGGATCCAATTTGGTGATAAAGATTCATTGCTTCCCACGCATCATGTTATTTGAGGGACCGTGCAAACGTCCCCCCAACCTACGCAGCCCCGGCCCCCCACCTCCTTGGTGTTTTCCCCACAAGGGTATTTTGGGGGTCTCCGAGCGCCTCATCTGCAGACATTAACCTCACAAACAAGCAATTTCAGCTTCGAAACTAAACCGGTGCCGCCAACCATAGCAAACGTGGCCACCCCAAAAAGGCCAGCCCCCCCTCCGAGAGCAGCTGTGCACTTCTGGGGTGAAACCACCACATCCTTGATCCACGTGCATCCTCACGGCGAGGATGCAACCCCAGCAGGTTTCCACCCCAAAATACATGGAGCCGGGGTCCCCTGCACCCTGTGTCACCCATCCTCCTCCAAGCCCCCCCTCGGGGCTCCCTGCAGCCAGGGCACCAAGGAGGAGACTCCCTCCTGGCAATATCTGGGAGCACAGCATCCCACCACCCACCCCGGGAGCCCATCGGCACGACCAAGGCGGCCACAGTCGCTGGGGGGGACGGCGAAGGGCAGGGGAGCCGCAGGCAGGCGCCAGCCTCACCTCCGATGCGCGCGTTGTAGGCAATGCCCACGATGCAGTACGAGTTGTTCGCCGCCGCCGCCACTTCCCCCGCACAGCGAGTGCCGTGCCTGCAAAGAGAAATCCCCTATGAGCTGACGTCCCGTGGTGAAGGATCCCTCCGGCCATCCCCCACCCAGCACCCAGAAACCGTCCCTGAGGCCAGCGTGGTGGAAGAAAGTGCCCCAAGAGCTGCAGAGCCCTTATCCAAAACCCACAGCAAGGGCTGGGGGATGGAGAAAACTAACGCAGAAAGCAATTTGCTGTTTGCATTTTGCACCTAGATGCAATCTGCTCTTTGCTGCTCTTTGCATTTTGCACCTAGATGTAACTTGCTCTTTGCATTTTGCACCTAGATGCAGTTTGCTCTCTGCATCTTGCACCTAAATGCAATCTGCTCTTTGCATTCCCATTTCCTTTCCACACGTGTCGCCACGTGCCCGTCCCACTTTAACTGAAGCCCAAAAAGTGCATCTAAGTTTTGACATCTAAGGCACCCAGCCCGACTCACGTGGTTTAATCCCTGACCACGGCGAGGAACCCCCCCAGTGCCATCGTTCGATGGCTCGAGGGTTTGTTAGCAATTAGCGTGGTTGCCATGGGCTGGATTTGCATTAAATGCAATGACTCTGTGCAAAGCCCGTAACGCAGCATCCTCTGCAGYGCTGGGGATGAGGAAAGGCCACGGACCTGGAAGACACCCCAGGGGGGACACCCAGCCTGGGGGACCCCCATGCACCCCRGCCACACAGACCCCGGCTCCACGGCAATTAGCATCACGTACTTATTCTCGTTGCTGGCATCGTAGCGCGGAGTCGGGTCGTGGTCGTTCCCGTTGACATCGTAGCTTGCAAGAGGGTCCTGAAAACACATTGCCACCATCACATTTGACTTACCAGCACAGCACGGGACAAATTAGCCTTGGCAGCGGCACGGTCCTGCTTTGCCCGCAGCCAGCTGGGCAGTAAATGCCATTTTCCACTTAGTTTCTGACTAGTTGCTCAAAACAAATAGTTTTGGGCTGCAGCCTCCGCTGAGAGATGGCTGCCCAGGGGGAAACATCCTGCTCCCACCGGAGACAGCTCCTCCGAACCCCAAATCCTGCTGGGTCCGGCACTGTTCCCCCCCCCCCCCACGACCGTTCGGGGTTTGAGCTGGGGCTGAGTGGGTTCCTGCAGGTTTTTGGCTCTGCCCTGGCGAGCCGGAGGGAGGTGGCTGCTTCCCAGGCAGCTGCAAAGGGAGTTTCCCCCAAACCATCTTGTCTAAAAACCTCGTTTCCTTCTTAAAAACATCTCGAGCTTTTTAAAAAAAGCCCCTTTTCTTCTAAGCTGCCAATGCACAGACTCAAACTGTGTTTATACGCTGAAATTCTCCCTAAATCAATTCACCGTGAGGACCTGCCCCAGCCCATCCAGCCCCAGCCCGTCCATCCCCCAGCTCACATAATTTTGCAGGAGGTCGGGGTGGTTCCTCTCTATGCCGTCATCGAGGATGGTGACCACCACGTTTTTGCCGGTGTAGCCCCTCTGCCAGGCTGCCAGGAYGTTCATCTCCGACCTGCAGCGACTGCTTTTATCGCCGCAGTGCTACGGGGGGAAACACAGCAAGCACAAGCTGCAAAAGGGCTGCAACYCCATTTTCAGCGAGCAGCCAGGCTGGGAATCCATTTAATCAACCAGAAAATATATTTACATCCCAYCCCCTGCCATATAACTCGCAGATTTGTTATAACTTTACTCCACTAATCAAAGCCATCCAGCAGCAGTTAATCCAGGCAACACTGTCTCCCTATTATTCTTTTCCTCTTCCATTTCAAATACGGCGGGCTCTTCGGTTTTGAAGTGCTCATTTCCTTCCTGCGCTTAATTTTCAATGAATTTCCCTGTCAAATACAGATCGATGAAGCAGGCAGGAAAAAAATGGTATTGTAAATAGACGGTTGCAGCTCTTGGATGGGTAAAATRCATCGGTGCTGCAGCCGCGCTGCTCCTAAGCCTTCACTGCGCAGACCATAACGAGGAGCTGCTAATGATGGTGAAACACTTAAAACTAGACTCTCTCGTGTATTAATTTCTAATTTTAAAATCCTGCTGCCAAGCACATTCACTGATATTAAGGTGTTTCATTACTGGCTGGGCTGAGCAAAGATTGATGACGCGTTTGATTAAAAATAAATTAACCCCCCTGCCCCATAACGCAGCAGGTTCCTCGCGGGGCGGCGGAGGGGAGATACCCACCAGGTACCACATGTTGGGCCACACCGGGTCGTTGAAGGGCAAGGCGTGCGGCTCGCCTCGGACCTGCCTCTTCACTCGCCGCTTCACCTCCTGCTGCTGCAGCCAGTCCACCTGCAAGCAGAGCCGGGGGTCAGCATCGCCCCTGGACACAGAGCCCGGCATCACCCACGGAAACGGGATGCGGTGCGAACCACAGCCTGGCCCCATCCCAGCATCACCCCACGCACYGGCAAACCCCCCCCAGCTCCTTTGGCAGGGCTGCTGCGGAGGTAATGGCTTCATTTGGGGGGAATAAAGGATGGATGGACAGACAGACAGGGCAAGCTCAGCTCTTTGTGGTCTCCGATTCCTCTCCCGGTGCAGCAAAATCCTTGAGCGTAAATAACGTCGCCTCCAAGCGCGTGCCTAAACCCCCCCGGCTTATCGAAGCACTGAAGCACGCGCTGAAATCCCGCCGGAGACGAACCACATATTTAAGCATTTAGTCAAAGTGTTGGAGAAGACTCAGGTGCTTGGCTTAATTTTGGGGCTGATTATTCCCCTGGCCGGCAGCAGCCACAGCTCAGCCCTGAGACTTCACCACCCGGCTCCAGGGCTGCTCATCCTTCCAGCTCCTCTCCTCCTGATAAAAATAATAAAACTGGGGGCTTTACCCAAGCACAACACGTGTTTCTCAAAAATATGGGATGACCGCACATGGCCATGGCAGGTCTCGGGGGATGCGGCCGGCTCTGGAGAGGTGTTTTTGGCACCGGCTGCGGGCAAGGCGGCCTCGGGGCCGACCGCTCTGACATTTGTTTGCTTTTCAGTGGGGCATGACATGTGAAAAGATCAAATGGGAAATGAGCCGGAAAAGGCCAGGATTGGGAAAGGCCGGTGTTTGCCCACGCCACTGCAGCGGGAGCTGCCTAAGGTGCCGGTTTGGGAGCAGCCGCATCCCATCCCCGGTGAGCGTTTTGCCCCCCAGACCCTTTATTGCCCACAAAAAGGGCTCTCCTGCTTTCAGCATGAAGATGAAAGCCAGGTTTATTAAAAATAGATTGTAAAAATGATTTATAGACCGAATCTTTACACATGCTCATGCTGGGGGGAAAAGGGAGGCACCAGCCGATGAGCTGGGAGGGCTCTGTGGCACATCCCTCCTCGCCAGACGCTTTCTTCCCGACGGCTCGGGGTCTTTTGGGAACAGCGGAGCTGCTCATGGGGATGTCTCTATTCTTGTGAGTAAGGTTTTGTAACGAAAAGAATAAAAATCCAAAATGCAAGTTTTTGTTGGGCTCATTTATGTGAGACTGTCGGCTGAACCGAGTTCTTCTCGCATGGCTTATAGCTTTCTGACTTGGATGGAGGTGGACGGGGAGCTGTGCATATCAGAAACCTGACAGTTTCCAGCCTAGAGCTTGGTTTTTAAACATGTATATTTTAAAGAAAAAAAAAAAAAAAAAAAAAA
>JAYKAV010000001.1:8045927-8055928 GCA_035582835.1 Phoebastria nigripes
GACTTGGATGGAGGTGGACGGGGAGCTGTGCATATCAGAAACATGACAGTTTCCAACATAGAGCTAGGTTTTTAAACATATATATTTTAAAAAAAAAAAAAAAAAAAAAAAAAAACCACTGTTGAAAGGAAAAAAAATATATATATTCCATAGAAAAATGAGTTTCCACGCCTTGGCTGACGACAGCATGCTGCTTTGCTTATATGACGATGGATTTAAGCATTGGAAGCAAAAATACAACTTCATGGTCTAGTTAAAAAAAAAAAAAAMAACCCAAAAAACCAAAAAACCAAACACTAAATAGAGGATATGGCCCAAATACCCGGCTTTTCTCCTTAAAGCAGCACTCCTTGGCAGCGTTACCGTGGGTCTCGCTGCCCGAACCACAGCTGTCGCCTTTCCCTGTGGCTTTGCTGGATGCAGGAACGATGGGAAGATGTGGGATTTTGCGGGGTTTTGCCAGGAGCTGCGGTGCCTCGCGGGGACGTCTTCATCTTAAACRCGCTCCTGATCGACCCCAGCGCTGCCAGTCGGGAGTCGATGGAGAAGTCTCGTGTGGACACAGAGAAATCAGCAGTTTAACGGCATCGATTTCAAGGGGGGTTTGCTAAATCGATGTGGCTGGCATGGGAAGACAACRGGCGAGCGGGAAGGAGCCCGGGGCATCCCTGCAATGGCTCCTGTGGCTTGTGAAACTCGGATCGACTTCCATCACTCATTCGGGGGGGAAAAGCTTCTCGGAAATTTAAAAGTCTTTTTGCTACTAGAAATGGCCAAAACTGTTACAACACAGTCCTGAGCCCGGGGGGTCCCTGCTCTACCCCTGCAAACCCTAATTAGTAATAACGAGGCGACCGTGAGTGGCACCAAAGGACCCTGCAAGGAGGGACAGGTATCACCGAGCCGAACCCTTCGCCCTTGCTGGAAACAGAGGGGCAGGTTTTTATGTTCTCCCTTACTTTGAGATTTTCCACGGGTGATGCCCRGATCCAGCCGCCCAGGGTAGCTCCACCAAACACGATAATCAGCACAGGCGAGGATGCAACTCCCTTTGGAGCTCCAGAAAAGCAATAGCTTGACTTATTCCAGTAGATGTGCAGGAATTAAAGCAGAGATCCAGGACAAACCAGATGGCTTCAGCATATGTTCGCCATAAAGCACGGCAGAAATAATTTAGGTGGGGTTGATTTTGCTATGGTACGTGGCCAGAGGCACGGGGACTGAGGCCGTGACATCCTCCGATGAGGATTAAGAGACTGGAGCAGCGAGGCTGAAGGCTCAAGCACTGCGAGGACCAACAGGAGCATCCTGGCGAGCTGGGAAAGTTTACGGCAATGAGAGCTGCAAGATGAGCCCGTACGAGGAGCGGCACAGCATGGCACAACCCCGCTCCCCRTCCCATTACGCCTTCACGCCTCTTACTCTCACCACCACGACCTGCCCCCAAAATTGCTGGATTTGCTACATCTCTCCTTCCCTTCAATCACCTGCCACGTCGCTTGGCTCATATCAGCCCCAAACGGAGCAGCCGCCATCCACGGGGGTCTCTTGGGGCAAGAGGGGAGCTCGGCAGCAGCAGCGTGGTCCTACGGGGACCAGGACTCCGGGTGATGCCCAGTCCTCGTGCCACCGACCACCATGGCAGAGCAAACCAATAAATAACGGTGCTGGAAACAATAGCCCCTGGAAGGCACGAATCACCCAACATCTGCAAATGATTGAATTTGCTGGTTCTTCGGGATTTCTGCAAGATTTGTTTCCATCTTCGCTATTCCAGCTCGTGTTTCCTCGTGCCTCACGGTGATGTTTTCGGGCGTYGCACATGCTAAGCCGGTGCCGTCCAAATGCACATCCAAAACGATTTGCAAACGTGCATGGGAGAGGGGGAGAGACAACACATGCCAAAAGGTCTTGAACTCTGAGTGCTAAACGAAGGATTCAGAGAACGGGAGCTAATTGCTGTAGCTTGCAGTCCATAGAGCAAGGTAAGGTAAATGTTAATAAGACTAAAAGCCAGTTGATTTGGTTTGCATTCTAACTAAACTCATTTAAATGGAGGTATTTCAATTGCAGAGCTGAATTCATCATTTGCTGGGATGCCTGTGCACCTCCCCGAGGGCAAACAGCTTTAATTAGAGCCCAGCACACTTCCAGGGCACCAACGCTTCCTTCGCTGAGGTTTCCCCTGCCGGCAATGCCGCTGCTCGGCAGCAGCCACGCGTGTGCCGCCTCAGAAATGTGCTACAGACCCTGTCCAAATATTTAACAGCAAGTCTCTCTGGAAAGCTGGCTGGCCGGGGAAAGCCGGGTTGCTGTGTGGGTCTGGAGAGATGCGGATGGGACGTGCTGTGCTGAGTGGGTTGGAAATGTCTTGGGAGTTGGGAGCATCCCAAGGGTGGCCAGGAGCATCCCAAGGGTGGCCGGGCATCGGCGCAAGCACCAGCAGCTCACTGTAGCACGGGTACCTTCATTGCAATGGTTTTTTTCTGCATTTATTTCACTCTTTCCCCAAAAAACAGACCCTCCCCACACATTAACCCTTCCCCTGCTCTGCAGAAGTAGCATCTCGCAGGGCTCAGGCGCCGGGTGGAGCTCAGGGAGGAGGAAAGCCAAGGCAGAGCTGCAGCCCTTCCCCGCCACCCCGAACCCAGCTCCCCCAGGTCCCGCCTGTCCCTCCTTGCCTTCTTCCTCCCCCCCCCATTACTTTTGTCAATTCAGCTGCACTGAAAATCCCTTGGGATGCTTGCTCTAGGAAAAAGCAATGCAGAGCTATTGCCAAGGATTTCACACATAGCAACCATTGAGACAGCAAGTGTTGTGGCAACTGGATCAACACCCCGAGCATGCAACAGCCTTTCTATCCTGGAAGGTTTTTTTTCCCCCTTTTTCTTCCTCCTGGCTTTCAGGCAGATGTTAGCGTTCAGTCACTTCTAAGTATTTTTCATCACCGATCGACGTACCCATGTCCAATGAGTCACCCCATGCATGCACAGGGCTGCGGTTCAAGGATAACATTTCATCGCAAGATGCTTGGGCTCATGCTGGACCCAGACCAAGCCAACGGGCTTCTCTGGGGGGAAGCGGGGACCCCCCATCCCACCACCCCCGCAGAGGCCAGGGCACCCTGGGCTGCCCAGCCCCGTACCTTGGGGTCCATGCGGAGGAAGTTGTGCGGTCCCCGGCTGCTCAGCGTCGAGCGCTTAAACGTCTTGCTGTGGTGAAAGTGGTAGTAGTTTTCCAAGCTCCCGATCTGCAAAAAGAGAGGTTTTGTTTTTTTTTTTTTTTTTAAAAAAAAAAAAAAAAAAAAAAAAAAGAGAGGTTTTCCCATGGTTGCCCCCCATTTTGGTGCTGGCAGCATCCCCTTGTGCATCGGATGCAGCCATGTCCCACACCGCAAATCCCTTGCTCACACAAAGCTCCCTGGCAAAGCTGGGGCTCAGGGAGGGGATGCAGGATGCTGGCACTAACCCCGGTGCCACCGTCATGGCAAAAAGCGCTGGTGGCCGGACGCTGCACTGGCACAACAGAGCCCAGAAAACATTTTTATGAATTTTCACCCATTAAATGCATCTTTGCAAACTGCCTTCCATCAGCTCCCAAGCAGAAATAATGAGCTAAAAATGAGCTCAGCAGCTGCGGTGGAGCCAGGAGAGCTGTGCCTCATCGTGCTGCTTTTCCCCACCCGACATTCCGGCTTCACCCCGGCAGCAAGAACAGCCCTGTAAGGAAAGGTGAACGCGATCCCTGCTAACCCTGGGATGCTCCCGGGAAGCGTGGGATAATAAATGTGCTCAGCCTGGAGTCAGGGATGGCAGCAGGAGTCGTCAGGAAAAAAAAAAAAAAAAAAAAAAACAAAATCTCCAAGCAAACCAACCATCCCTCCCAAGGGATGTGTAACACATGCCCCAGCCTAGAGTCCCTCCCCAGCAGTTAAGTGCAGCCCAGGAGCAACGGGGAGCTGGGAAAGGCAGCTCCACTGGCTCCCTTCAGCTCGGGGAAGCCCCACACTCCTCTTTTACAAGTTTTTGCCCCTTTTCTTTTTTTTTCTTGTATGGACCTGAAATGTCCCACATTTGCAGGAAAACACCGTGCCAGCCACGTCACCCTGCCAAGCCCCGGGGTGGCTGCGCTGCCTCCAGCCGTCTCATCCCTGCAGCTGGAGATGCCACGACTTCTCTTTTTCCATCCCAAAAGCACGGATAAAGTCCCAGGGCTACGCAAAGAGCCGGGCGATCTCGGGCAGGCACCACGTGACGAGCATCCCATGGGGATTCACAGCCAGAGGGATGGGAATGACCCAAAAGTTGCACTCACTGGCCTGCGGCTCCCAGGTCACACAATTTTGGTACAAATTGGGTCTCTGCTATAAACTCCCTTTTCCCTGAGGTTGGTTTTCTTACCTCGAAAAACCCTCTCCTGTGGCCAGGAGCTGGATGCTGCAGGGAGCCAGTGGCAGTCCCTGTGCCTGGCTCACAGGACCAGGGCGAGCCATGCTACGAGCCCCCATCTGCAACCCAGGGTGACATCCCCGAGGCCACTTGTGACCCAGGGGCCAGGGTGATGTCCCCGAGGCCAGACCAGGGCTGGCTGCAACAGGACAGGGGGGAGCAAACAGGTTTGTCCGGACCAGATGCTGAAGCAGATGATGACAACTACTTACGTCTTTATCACACTTCATACCTTGAGATGTGCCAGTGCCTCTTACGAGCATTAAATATTTAATTAGTTTTGCTCTGCCTTTTATGCCAGAATGTCATTTCACCGACTATACTGCCCTTAGTGTGATTTTTGCCATTTGTTTCCACTCAAGTTCGTTTAAACCCTCCCTCCCCCCACACCTTTTTCTTTGCATTACAGCATCACTGTGCCTTTTTTTTTTTTTTTTTTTAAAAACATCTACATGCAAAGCAGTTGCTCATTGCAATCTGCATTTGGCTTTTAAACCCCATTCCTCAAATCCACTCGTACTGAGGAAAGGGAAGGAGGATGCTCCAACCTCCCCATATTTTAGGGAAACCTTGCACGAGACCACCCTGCCTCTTGCTCGCTCTGCCTGGAAATCCTGATCCCGCAGCCCGGGTGGTTCAGCTCCRCAAATGCCAGCTCAGCCTGCAGTTTGCAGGTTTATAATATTCAGTTTATTCTCATCTCCGGTCCCTCCAGCACTCATCGTAACAGGATCATGCTCTATAAACAAGCATCAGCTGAAGAAGCGCTTCTGTTCCCCACCGGAGCGGGCATGGGGCTTTTCAGAAATAAATGCAAAATTACTACGTGATGCAAATCAGCAAGAGGACGGGGAGGGAGCTGACCCCATCCCAGGCTCTGGGGATACATGGCCAGAGCAGCAGCAAGAGTAGCCTGTGCCCCAGGTTCTTTATCCTCCTGGGATTTATGGAAGGAAAAAATAAGAAAAACCTTCTCGTGTTGGGGCTAGCCGGCCCCGCTCTGAGCAGAGGTTGGACCCGGTGACCTCCAGAGGCCCCATTCCACCTAAGCTATTCTAAGGAGAAAAATTTAAAAATGCTTTTTTTTTTTTTTTTTAATGGAAAAGTATTTGTTCTCCTCCTTGAGGTCAATCAGCTCAGTGAGGGCTCTGCAATGCAACCCCTGGGGACGGGAGACACCCAAGAGAGTTGGGTTTTCTCCTGTGTACAGCACCAGCGAGGCCACAGCCCCATGGCCACAGCAATGGGGACACTGGAAAACCCAGCGGAGCAATCCAAGAGGCACGTAGCAGGACTTTACCAAGGGCTGATCCTTCCTGGCTACCTAGATGAGCAAGGGTACCCATCAGCTCCTGACCAGCCAGAAGACAGCTGCCCACGATGAAAGGTCCCAGCTCCACCGCAGAGGACATAGTCCAGGTTGCCACCAACTGCAGTTACAAAGCCCAGCCACCCAAAGCCCAGGAGACCACACCGAGCAGCTCCAGACACGCTCATTCCCTCCCCAAGCGCATTTCCAACTATCAACCTTGATTTTTTTGGACATCTAACTTCTGCCGAGAACGTGCACAGGAGGTTCTCATTTCCACGAGGATTGATTTTAATTTTCCCAATTGATGCGCAGTTTTGGGCTGAAGTTTCAGAGGAAAACTTGAGATTTTTTTTTTTTTTTGAGGCAACTTAAATTTGTACCTCAACAAAAATGAGGTGGTTTTCTTCCCTCCCGTTAACTGAGGCAGAGGAAGCCCTGGCTGGTGCTGCCCGGCTCAGCTGGGCTGCAGGTGGAACAAGCCAGAAGCAACGTGAACACGTTTTACACCCTGCAAAGCCATCGTCACTACGCCAAGGGTGGCGATGGCTCCGCTTCCAAAAAAACCACACACCTGCCAGTGTCATCCAGCCAAACGGGGAAGAGTTTGAAGCTGAAGGAGCTACTCATGGCCCTGACGGGACCCAGGCGGTTAGAGAGAGATGGAGATGCACGGCAAAAAGGATGAGAGGCAACAAGTAAGGGGAGAAATCCTATTTGGGTATAAAGACAGTAATTCTTTGTGTAGGGTGGTGACACACGGGCCTGGGGAGGTGGTGGGATCTCCGTCCTTGGAGAGCTTTGAACCTCACCCGGCTGAGGCTCCACGCAGACTCGTTAGCCTCAAAGTTAAATGGGGGGGGTGGACCAGAGACCTCCAGAGGTCCTTGCCAACAGGAATTACTCTACAATACAGTTCTTAACAGTGTTCAAAAGAGGTATGATTGCAAGGGGTTTGGCTATCTCCCAATCTCCTCTTCCATTCTCCTTTTCCTCACTTCCCCCAAATCCCGGTGCCACCTGCAAGCTCCCCCTCAAAAGCAGCACCGGGGCAGGGAGAGGCACCCAGGAGATGCTCCTGCAGCAGCACCCGGCTCTCCCGATGCATTGCCAGGCTGAGACGAGCCCAGCGCCCGCCCTGCCTCATTAACAGCCATTAGTGTTTCGAGCAGGTTCAAGATCACTTGTTGCTAACGAGACATGGCAAAAGAAAGCTTTCTGGGAGCTGGACACCACTGAGGGCAGCACTAGAGCCTGTCAGGGCATTTCTGAGCCCTTTTCTTCCCTCCCCATCACAGCAAATTCTTCCAGCATCTCACCCAACCCATCCCATTTCTGCAAAATGAAGCTGCTTCAGCGCTGGGGTCCTCCAGGAGGAGGGATGCGGCTGGGGAGGCCGTGCCTGCTCCCCTCCTGGGGACACCACCCATCCCCATCAGGGACAAGGGCTCCAGCTGCTGAGCTCCTGCCTTCGGGAATGTCATTCTCAGATGGTCACGGCTAGATTCAGCCCAGTAAGGACCAAGCCCAGGGCTGCAAGAACACCATTGCTCCAGCATCCCCCAGATGACAGGAATTCAGGAAAGCTTCAATTCCAGCCCAAAATGAATCCTGCCCACCTCCCGCACCGCAGGTGAGAATGCTGAGCACGTGCAAGCCCTCCCAAAACTTACCACGTTGGACACCGCACAAGAAAAAAAAAAAAAAATCATATACATCCTGTAACCGGGGTAGGAACAGGCTCGTCACCACCCCCGGGACGGCGGTGGAGGCACTGCTCGGGGCACCGGCACCGCACAGCCCTCGCAGGGCCCTCGGCCAGGGCCTGTCCCGGCTCGCCCCGGCACAGCGTGGYGAACAAAGACCAGCGGGGAGGAATGAGCAGGCGTTTGGGGGTGTAAAAGCTTTTCCTTTTGTTTAATTGTTTGCTTCACTTAACTAGAAGTTGATGCAAATGATTCCTCAAGGGAAATGTCACTCTGCCATGACCCAGAAGGGTTTAAGGGTGTCTGGGTACGCGGGTTGGGCATGGGAACATGTGGGGACCCAGCTCGGACACAGGGCAGACACCTGTGTGTGCAAACCCCAGCGATGCCCTTCCCAGGTAGGAGCATGTCAGGAGGCCCTGGGATTGCACCTCAGAGGAAAAGAGGTCACCAGCCACCATCGCAGGGCTGAGCCTCCCTTGCACCCAGCTGGGTCACCTCCATGACCATCACCTCTCCTCCTCCCTCACCATGTTGGACTCCACCACTTGCCTCCACCCAAACATCTCCCCAGKACAGGGTGATATGCCCTTGGCAGGGGTTTCCAGCAGGTTTTGTGCAGGATCAGGCCCCCCTGGGAGGGCACATCTTGCCAGGGACGGTGCTGTCCCCAGCAGCTCTGTCAGCAGAGGATGCAGCRGGGGAAGCTGGGGACACCACGAACCCCGAGCACAACACAGCAAATGTCACCTGTGAGCACATGCAAGCAGGGAAAGCTGTTCCTCGGGGTTTTGCCCTGGAGGAGCCCCCGTGGGAAAAGCCCGGGGAGGCCAGAGAGCTGAAGGCAGGGCGTTGAGAGCAGCTGGGGAAGCCCCAGCGGTGCACGAGCTCCCAGCATCCGCGGAAAAGGCGGGAGCCAGGAACACCCTGATGCAACCACAGAAATATTTCCCTTGCTCTCCAGCCTGCGCCAGGCTGCCCCGGGGAAGGGCTCAGGGGGGAGGGAGGGATGCTCCGGTGGGGCCACGTCGCGCCCATGGGCCAAACACCTCTGGTATCGCGGGGACAAGCTTGGGAAAACTGGGATGCTGGGGCGGGGGGGGAGCAGATGCTCCAGCTGGGAAGGGACACAGCAAAATCCCAAACCAGGAGCTGACGTTAGGCTGATGCAAATTGGGAGAGTGGGAAGCTCAATCAAGATATTCTCTGGCTGAACAGGGATAAACACCGAAAAGCCCTTTGGGTTGCACAACCGCATTCACCCAGCCCTGTGATAGAGGCATTTGAATAATATAAGTGATTTTCTCCTTGGCAGGGCAAGAGCAGAGCACGGCAGGTAGGGGATGGAGGGTGGGACGTGAGGGGTTATCCCCTGTGGGAGGTCACAGACACCAGTGCAGGAGACAGTGTCCCCGATTCAGCCTCCCCCCTCCCCGCAAATTTGTTTATGCAGCACTCCATGACTTTAATTATACTTAAAAGCAGGGTTGCGATATAAAGCAAGGTTATAATTTATAGTCCAGGAGACACCTTGGGCAGGAAGACAACCTGAAGTGCCACCCAGCCAGAAAAGCGCTGAGCAGCCGGGTGGCGCGGAAGGCAATAAACTCCGGAGGAAACTCCGAGGACATCAGCCCACATCTAGGTTTACAGAGAGGATGAAGAAATTGAGAGGAAAAGGAGCTGCCGTGATGAAAGTCGCCTTTAAGCCATCCGTGTGCTGCGGGGGATTGAAAGCAAAAGTTCTTCGTGTTCCCCAAATCTCCGATAAACCCCGGCCAGAGAGTCCAAAGTTTGTTAAATCCACAAATGTAACTTTTCGGGATGGGAGGAACTTGTGCAATCCCCCAGCCGGTGGGGGAGCGGGCTGAGAGGGGCGAGGGGGCTCTGCCGGGGCCGGGGCACGGCACCGCGCCGGGGGGGAGCGGGGCCGGGGCTGCTCGGCCGCCCCCCGGGGCCAAAGCGCTCCGCCAGCATCGCTGCATCATCCTCATCCCCACCGCTCCGGGGGGCTGGAGGGGCCCCTCTCCCGGTCCTGGAACCCCCGGCACCACCCCGGTCCCGGGAGACCCAGCAGCTCCGCGGGACCCCCGGCAGCTTCCCGGAGCCGGGACCCACAGTGCGAGACCCCCGGCAGCGGGACCCCCGGCAGCTTCCCAGTGCCAGGACTCACGGTGCGAAACCCCCGGCAGCTCCCCGCTCCCGGGATCCCCCGCAGGCTGCCGGTGCCGGAACCCCCGGCAGCTCTCCGCAGGCTCCCGGTACAAGTCCCCCTGCAACTCCTGCCAGTTCCCCGGGACCCCCCGCAGGCTCCCGGTACCCCGGCACCTGCCCACCCCCCGCTGCCCCCTTACCTGCCCCAGGCTGATGTACCCGTAGGCGGCGGCGAGGCGGGCGGCCTCGGCGGGTCCCCCCCGCACCCGCACGGCCCAGTGGTTGGTGTAGACGGTGCGGGAGGGCTCGGCCGCGGTCCCGCGCCCGGTCAGCGCCAGCGGCAGCGCCAGGGCCAGCAGGCAGAGGCGGGCGGGCGGCGGGGCG
>JAYKAV010000001.1:8057068-8067365 GCA_035582835.1 Phoebastria nigripes
GCTGCCCCCCATAGCCCCCGGGCATCTCCCCTACACTGCCCCCCATACTCCCGGGCATCCCTCCTGCATCCCCCCCTCCGCGGCCCCCCGTACCCCCGGGCATCCCTCCTGGGCTCAGAGGGGGAAGGCCAGGAGGGGCTGGCTGATGGGGAGGATTTTGGGGCAGGACTCTCCGGGCCAGCCTGGCCATGGTGGGCACGAGGGGCATCACAGGGGGCTGTGGGCACGGGCAGAGGGGCTGGAGCGCTGTCTTTGCCTCCCACGGATGCCATTCGGGGGACAGCAGAAAGCTCGTGGGATGTTAGAAAATAGGCTTTGTTAGGGAGAAGGCGGCGGCGCATACAAAGAATGGGCTCAGGAGCGGGTCAATGATGCTCTGTTCCTCAGCCCTCCCTGCCAGCACAGGCAGAGACTGGCAGAAAGCCGACAACTGCCCGAAATGAAGCGGTGTTTCACTCGCATCACATCAGAGCTTCAGAAATGCCCCCGTGCAGCCCCCGGGGCTCGCAGGGCCCCGGCGCTGAGCAGATGAGCTGTGCCAGGCGCTGCGGCTGCAACCACAGGCTCCGGCCGGGATGGTCTCGGGGCAGCTGGGATTCCCGGAGTGGGTGTCGTCTATTTTCCAGGCTCTGAACAGATTTGAGAGGTATTTGGGGCACAAGCCCCGGCTGCCAACCAAAGCGTTTACAAGATGCCCTTGCAGCTGCCCCCAGCCCCATCCATCTGAATGCGAAYACCTTCCCAAGCCCCAAACAGCTTTGCAAAACCCACTTAGGTGCAGCCTCCAGGCGCGGGGGCATCTGGAAAGTGATGCCAGCAGTAAGGAGGGGACATGGGGTGGGTGGAGGGGGGCACCAAGCGCATCCTACATCCCATCGCCGGAGCTGGAGGGGAAAATCAGGGTCTCAACGTCATCGGTTTGCACCGGCCCTGCCAGCAGGCAGGTGAGCTAGCGACAGCCCGAGTTAATAGGAAAGTGCCCCCAGCTCAGTGGTGAGATTAAACCAAGGGAAATTTATGAGGAGCCTGTTCTGCATCAGACAGGGCCAAAATCCTCCAGCAGCTCCCGCGCTGGGCTGGATCTGGCCCATTCACAGCCTGCAAATACATGGAGAGGAGCAGACGGAGGAGAGCCCCCGCGTCAGCAGCAGCCTCGCCCCGTGCAATTAGAAATATCAGCGAAATGGGGATTTGGAGGGCTTGTGTGCGCAGACGGAGGGTGTTGTGCCGGCACCGGGGATGGGACAATTTGCTGCCGCAGGCAAAGGGGAATTCGGTGACTCACAGCGCCCGCCATAAGCTGTCATTCGTGGAAATCTCTGCTGGCATCAGTCACGGTGTGCAGGGATGCCAGAGCCACGCGCTCGTGTTAGGGCTCATCGTCCCAGGCATCCTCGCAAGGCCACCCCATGTGCTGCCTGGGCAGAAGCAATGGGTTTGCGCACGGCTATTTCTTCTGATTAAGCCGTAAAGGATGGTTTCCATTAGTACAAGCACACTGCGAATCCAGTCCTCGTCTCCCATCTGGTTTATGGGCTTTTTCTCGAGTTTCCCATCGGTTAAGGCGCGTGAGATGGATGAGCAGGGCTGGCGGGTGCTGTGTGTGCTATGTGTGCGACGCACATCGAGAGAGACGCAGCGGGGCAGAGCCAGAGGAAGGGTGAGAATAGATGAAACAAACCCCATCCCTTCGGTCTCGCGATAYCCGCCTCGCTCTGCCGGGGAAGGTCTGCGGGGGCTGCCCGCTGTYGGCAGGGGCTGCAAAGGAGGGAAGAAATATCACCCCAGGGAGCAGAGAAGGAGGAACGGGCTCCGGCAGCAACAGGGAGAGTTTAGGGTTTGATGGTGGGAAAAGCTTTCTGATGGCAAAGAGAGTGAAGATGGGAAAGGGGTTGCCTGGGGGGATGCAAAACCCCATCGCCTCTGCGTTAGATGATGAAAAATGGGCAAATCCCAGGATGGCCGGGCCAAATTTGCGCCTGCGAGTGCCTCTGCATCCCGCAGGCAACAAAACCCAGCAGCATCCTGCATCCCAAACCTTCCATCCCAAGGCCATTGACCGCGATGTATCAGCCCAGGGGATAGTTATTGGTACCGGTAAAACCTTGTGCCCTGTCGTGGATCCGGCGGTGCCCGGCTCAGCCTGCAATAGCGGGTGAGGTGGGTAAGAGCCTTGCCCAAGCCCCAGCTGCGACGCTGGGACCCATGTTTCGGTGCCCCCCGGTCCCCGTGCCGCTCCTGCCCCCTCTCCCGCTGGCACGATTTCGAAATTCAAAGCGGATCCCCTGATGTCCTGGATGGCAATTTTCCCGCTGAGCCCGCGGGATTTACCAGGGGTGTCAGGAAAACCAGACTTTGGCCCCACACACTTTGCGATGAACACGCACTAAGGCAGAGTTTTAAGTCTTTTCCTGGGATTATTTGAAAACCCGGAGAATTACTGCAAGACACGAGCGACGCAATAAATTTTGCGAGCTGAGCTGTTAAACAGAAGCCGTTGCAAAGACAGCATGGGAAGAGGCGCTGCTGAACCAGTAACGTTCAAACCCTGCCGAATAAAATTTATAATAATCCTGGCAGTTTTATATCTGTCCATGAATTACAGTTAAAAAATCCCACCACGTACCACGCACGCTCGTTGCTTCGTACGGCAATAAGATTACAGCTAAGATCTGGACGAGCAGGGAAGAACGTCATTTAAATGCTGTTTCTTTGAAAACCGAGCCCTTCTGCGTCTTTTTAAGGCAAGTTCAGAAAAGGAAAGTGCAAATAAAGCACCCAAAAGCTGCTATTTTTTGCAGGGGTGGGATGGCAGGGCTGGCGCTGGGCTGCCCGCCCCTGGCAGCGGGGCCATCWCCCCGTCCCTGCCTGCGGCCGCGGGGCAGGCAGAGGGAGGAGGGCAGCGGGAGCTGGGCCTCTGCGTGCTGAATTGCAAGAAGTTAAGCAAATAAAAGCCGTTTTGCAAACATACACAGCCCGGAGGTGCCCCCGGGGTGCTGGGATGGGGCGACAGCTCGGCTCGGGGGCATCGGCCAGCCGGACCCCCCCAGCGTGGCCGGTGGGAGCTGCCCAGTGAAACCCTGCAGGGCCCTGGCCGCGGGAGCTGGGGTTTTATCCTTTGCATGATGAGGGCCTGTTGATGCAGAGATTACAGCAAAAATCAGGTTAAAACCCATTTATCCGACCCGAGCGGAGCCCGTGTGYGTGTCCCAGGGACGTGCAGAGGCGTGAGCGGGGCCGTCGCAATGCTGGTGGCTGCAAACCTGCCCCGACCGGAGAGCCCGGCAAACCCCGGCCAGGCAGCTGTGTGTGACGGTTAATAAAGGGCACATGGTAATTAAACCGGTGCACCTGGATATAGCTCTTTCTGTAGCTCCCAGGCTTAACCAAATGAGTGAAATTTGCACTGGCATAATTAAAGCGATGTGGTTCACGATCTTGTCTGCACCGGGGAGTTACTCTGCAGCTCGACTCTTTGCTCTCCGGTGAAAGCCCACACGGAAAAACTCCGGCCGGCTCCGGCTCCGGCCCCTGCACTGCCTAACCTGAACTCTTGCCATCAGGGTGCCCATTAACACCAGCCCATTAACACCAGTTCATTAACACCAGCCTTCAAACCGGCCCCTCCAGCACCCTCCTGCAGCTGCCCCGGCACACACGGCGGCAGGGACGATGGCAAAGCACGGGGCTCTTGGCCGCTGTCACCGCTCCCGTCCAGRGACTTGTAAATCTGAAGGAGAAATCAATATTTTTGCATTTCTATTCACACCCTTTCAACCAATCTCTTTTTTCTCTGCTTGTCCTTTTAGGTGTTAAAATAACCCCAAACTCACTAGCGACCAGATGGTTTAGTTTCGGTCGTATTAATGGTAAAATCCTGTGCGTGAGTGAGCTGCCCGGGAAGCTTGCCGGCAGAAAATAAGATTTTGAGCCGCTGTGGAGCAGCATCCCCACGGCTGATGTGTCACGGCAGCGCACGGGCGCTGGCAATGCCACCGCCGCTGCCACCGCTCAGCAGCCACCGGCTTTGCAGCCGGGAAACCCCTGGGTGAATTCCCAGGAGATTTGCGCTCGATGGAAAAATGTTACCCCTGCCTTTTTCCTTTCCTTCCTAAATCTGGATTAAGCTGTTTTCAGACCAAAAGAAGTGATGTCAAATGTGATGGAGAGGAAGGAGGGGATGTGGTGGAGGAAGGTCCGGGGAGGCGGGGGACGAGCAGCAACTCCACGCCGGTGCCAAGCCCTGGCCACGACAACCCGGACACGGGGAAACTCATTTCAAAGTGCCTGAAACACCCGTTTTAGAAATCTCTGATCCCTGGCAGTTCTAGGTGAGAASTGGGGAGAATTACAGAGAAAAAAGGGTTCCTGCCAGGGTGGAAGAGCTCAAAACCCCGGGGATGACCAAGGAGGGATGCGCTAATGGTTTTCTACCATCCAGCAGCTCTTCCAACCACTGAAGACGGCAGCAAAAGGGATTTAAATTGGAGATTAGAGAGGCCACCTGACTGCGATGATACACTCGGGGTACGGAGAACGAAGCATCCCCAGCGCCAGAGATTTTAGCTGTAATTAGACCAACATCTGTCCGGCGACAGCTGGGGCTTGCGCAGTCGCTGCGCTGCTCCAGGCTGGGTTGGAGATTTCCCACAGGCTCCTCCTGCTCCGCTTTTCTGCAATTTCAGAGAAATCTGGATTTTTTTTTTTTTTTTTTTTTTTCCTCTATCCGATGCGTTCTTCCTCTCCGGAAAGATTAAATCTTGATTGTCAGGAACTGGTGTAGTGGGCAAGAAGATTTCCCAGACTAGTCAAAATGTCATCCTGGTAAAAATGCTAGTAATAAAAAATAAAAAGAAAGGGCCCACTATGGACTCAGGCCTGTAAAAATATCCAAAAGATGGATCTGGAAGTTTAGAAACAATTGAAGCTCAGCAGCGAAAGGGCGCTCYGGGGACTGCTGGGCCCAGCACAGACGTTTGTTGGGGGGGGAAAAATCGATAAGTTAAAAAAAAATTGCCTGTGTGCTTGGTCTTGAATTAAAAGAAGGGAACAAACCCAGACGTTTTCACCCTTCTCAAATAGTTTTTGKGTTTATTGTTATTTTGGAAATTAGGGCAAGGAAGGAAATGCCCAAGCGAGGGGTGGTGGGATGGGGAGATGCTCCAGCTCCTGCTGCATCCCCGTGGAGCTGCACTGGGGCTGTCCTGGCTCCTATCCGCTGTATTTTGGGATACTCGGGATGCAGGAGGGCTAATCCCCAAGGAGAGGGTGCTGGGACAGGGAGGGSACCCCAAGGGTGCGTGCTGGTGGCACCCATCCCACATAACACCGCCTGCACATGGGGTAGGAATCCTTCCTCCTCCTCTCCCGGTCCCTGCCGCCATCCYGCTTCATCCGAGAGCACCGTACCGGGGAAAAGCATCGGAGCCAAGAGGGAGCTGGTAATAAACCCCGGCCAACCCAACCCCACCCCTGGAATAGCAGGTCTTGGAAAAGCCGGTTACGCCGGCACCCCGCCAGGGCCGTGTCGTCACCGCGCGGGGGAGGATATTTCGGGTCCCCCCTGCAGGAAGCACGGCCGTCGCTGTTAGGATGGCGGCTCCAGGGTTGAAATTGGGATCAAAAATTGGACTCCTGCGAGGGCTGGGGGTCACCGGGCAGGGACGGCCACTGTCTGCTCGCTGTGGTGGCTTTTGCAAATTGAATGCAATTCTTTTACTTTGTCCCCAGACCGGGTGACGTCCCCAAGGATCTGGCTGTGACCGGCATAGGATGAGACCCCCCCCAGCCCGTTTTCGCTCCCCAGCAAATCCCACTGCACTGGAGCAAGTGCCGGGAGCAGGAATATGCAGGGAGAGAAATGAGCCTGGGGGTGGAGAGATGCAAAGATCAAACCAGCAGCGATTTCAAAATAAAATCCGACAGCCCAGGGAAAACACGGCGTGTCCTTGCCGAGGCTATCATTTATGCCAATTAAAAAAAAAAAAAAAAAAAATATTGGCATGGCACGAAGGAGAGCTGCCTGGTATTTCCTGAAAAGGGCGTGGGGAGCATCCTTGGAAAGCCTTCCCTGCACAATGTGCTTGCTGTTTCCAGAAAAATAAAGTTTGCTGTGACCCACCTGTCCCCGAAAAGCAGCTATTTAGGGCTGTAGCATGGTCAGCCCGGAGTCAGTGGCTGGGTCTGTCCTGACTGCAGAGCGGCTGGCACCTTCGCCAGGCTCTGGGGTTTGGCTATTTACCTGCAGCTCTTTAATTGCTGCAAAATACCTTGGAAAAAAAATGCAGGAGAGCTGCCCAAGCACCAAGCCCTCCCAGTTTAAGGTGTTGCCCCCCCCAGATTATGGCTGGTGGCCATTAAACCCCCCCACCAACCCCCAGAGCCTGGCAATGCCAGGACAGGACAGGAGGGACCCAGGAGGGGTTTTTCTCCTTCACCCCCTTGGCTTTTGGGGGTATTTTGGCCCCAGTTGGGAATTTGGGGGTTCAGAGCCCAGCTTCGGGGTTTGCCGGGGAGATGGTTGCGGGAGCGATGGGTGGGTGCATCCCCGCGGGGCTGTGGCGGGGCTCTGCTGCCTCTCCCTTGGGAAGGGACAGTTTTTGGCAGGGAAGGGGGTGTCCTGCGGGTTAGTGGCACACGTGTCCCCGCATCCCCCAGAAAGCCGGAGCCGGGACTCGTTCCCCATCCCAGCGGCAGGGCGTGCTCGGGGCTCACCAAGGGCGTTTCTGGAGGTTTCGGCAGCGTAACAAGACTTGCCAAAGCCTAATCTCCAAGAGAGATTACCTTTGGCATGGTATTTCAAAGGGGGAGCGTGGAAAACAAACACAAACCCACAGCTTGGGTGGGTTGTTTTTTTTTTTTTTTGCCTGAGCTCCGCTCAGAAGCTGCAGCCAGGCAGGATTTGGGCCATCAGACCAGATTCAGCTTTTTCTGGCGGGATGCGATGCTGAAGAGGAGTAGCTCCACCTAGGCAGGCACTGGTGCTAAAGCAGAGCTGATCTCGACACCAGTTCAACCATCAACCATCAACCATCCTCTGGGCCAGGGACCGCGCTGGCAGCATCCACTTCAACCTGCAGCTGGGATTCGAACCAACACCAAAATCCCAAGTCTTGGGCTGAATTTGGGCCGAGAATTCAAAGCTTCCCTTTTGCACATTCAAAAAAACTCCCATGTTTATTTTCTTTCCCGATGAGGCTGGAAAATTGGGGGTAAAAACGCCTGTTTTCAGCAAATCTCCATCTGCATCCTGCAAAGGCACCTTGAGACCCACGGCGGGGGGGAAATCCTGCAAGAAACAAAACTCCACAGCAATAAAAACCCATCCCAGATGGAAAAAGACCCTTAAAAAAAAAAGCAGTCAAAGGCAAAGCAGGGTTTTACAGAGCCCTGGACGTGTCTGGATTAGTCCCATAAAAATCAGCATCAGCCGCTGGTGGGGAATATCAGCTTCCCCGCAGGAGACAGCGGGAGAGACGCTAACCTGGTCTCATTTTGAAAGCTGCTTATTAGTCCTCATTAAACGTAATTATACTTCAAACCCAAATGAGATGTCCAACTGAATTTTGAATACACATTAATGTTTTCAAATGGGGGGGGGGAGGAAAAACAACCCAACATTTATTGAATCCCAGCCAGGCTCCGAGTGTTAAAATAGACACTGCTAATGGCTCCGGGAAGGGGGGGGGCTGCAGCTTCCTTGCAGCTTTGCCAATTAAATGCTTATTACTGACCAATTAGGCAGAAATCAACCTGGTTTTAAGTGATATCCAATTAAGCAGGTCCTGCAGATCAGCTTTGGTTGTTAACTGGGGGAAAGAAACACCTTCTCCCCGCCAGCCCCCCCGGGGATGCTCGGACCAGGCAGGGTTTCTGCCTACCCTGCCCAGGCAAAATCCCCTTTTCTTTCAGCACTGCCACTCTCCTGGGGGAAACACAGTCCAAGGACCATCCCGGGCACGGCAAAATCTTTCGGAGCCGGGAAGGAAATGGGAAGGAAGTGAGGGAAAAGGGGGAAATCAGCCACAGGCAGAGGGTGGCTTCTCCCCCCGCAGCTCGGCAGGTTGCTGCTGCCCGGCACACGCTGGGCCATGCCCGTTCGCAGGCTTTTCCAAATATTATCCCAATATTTTCTTTCTGTTCCCAGATAAATGGGCCTCTTCAGCAGGCTTTAAGCCCGCTCTGTTCCAACATTTTCTTTAAGGCAGCCGAGGAAACGTTTGAGTTACGCCGAGCTGCTAAATCCTGCTTTCAGGGCTGAGCTGCAAGGGGTTTTCCAAGACAAAATAGGGGCAGTGTTGGGTTTTTTCCTTGTTTCATTGGGAAATATGAAGGAGGYCACATCACCCCTAAATCTTCCTTTCTTTCTGCCTCCTCTCCCACGCTGCGGTCCGTCTTTCCCATGCTTTCCTGTGGTCTTCACAGATTTCTGAGCATGTTTGCAGCTTTCCAGCCTCTTTCGGAGAGGGCACTTTGGAGTTGCTACCCAAGATGTGCTTCCTCCGCAGCGGTAATTGGTGTCTGAAGTTAAATAACGCAAATACAACCCTCAAAACCCCCCTTGAAGTGGTAATCCAAAGGGTCTTTCCTTGCAGTTGCTTTTGTTCTGGCATCTCCACCAAGCTCTGAATTTTCTGCTGTGGCTGGGATGAGAAGTAGGAGGTTTTCAAGCCCGGTGGGAGATGATTCGTGGCCACCAACCYGCTCCCAGCCTGGTTTGTCATTGCAAGCGGCAGATCACGCTGCAATGGCCAGCACCGGGCAGAGGTGCACGGCTGGCCGTGATGCCCCGCAGCACCCTGTGGGTGAGTGGGAGCATCCCCCTCTGCAGAGCATCCCCCCGCCGAGCATCCCCTGAGCCGTGGGGAAGCCCCAGGGGACCCTGCATCCTTCCCATGGGGCCAGGGCAGCAAAGCCGCAGCACCCAGGGGAGCCGAGGAAAGTGCCCATGCAACAGCCTGGGGGTGGTGGAGCCAGAGAAAAGATAGGAAAGGACATAAATGAGCCAAATTTGGGAAAATTTTAGCACGAGGAGCAACTACATAAATACGACTCTCCAAGGGCTGAGTGAAGCGACTTGCAGAGGCTCCTTCCAACCAAAATTATTCTGGATGGAAGATGTTGCAATTCCAGGGAGCCTGGCGTGGGCGAGCAGGGACGATTGCTCACCRCCTCATCCCAGGCAAGGAGTAGGTGCCACCAGATGACCCAGGTGGCTCAGCCAGCCCAAGGGAGGTGGGCTTTGCGTAGCGCCTAGGCAGAGCGAACAGACCTTGGCCACAGGGACGTGGTGGGTGCGAAGCTGTACATGGCTCTGGGGAGCAACAGGGTGAAGGAGTGGAAGGAATATTAAAAAACATTGCAGCTCTGGGAGTCCCCAATGGGCTGGAGGGGGACAAAGGGAGACTTGGTACTGGGGGACATTGCTGAAGGCTTTTCCTGGCCTCATACTCTGTCCTAGACATCTACAACTGGTGCTTACTGGGTCTGGGGGGGCTGARGGAGGTGATGCTCTTCAGGCACTGAGACACGTGGGGTCCATGGGGACATGTCCTTGCCACTGATAAGGACCCCAACCCTGCTATGTGCAGAAGCATCCCCAGAGCGATGTCCGAGGGGGTCCAGCCCCGATGCTGAGACAAGCTCGGTGACTGGGGATGGGATGTGGCACTGCCCCTCGTTCCCAGCTGGGCTCCCAGTGCTGGAGGGGGGGCATCCCCTTTTCTAGAGCTGCGGGAGGGGGCATGAAAAGGCAAACAGYCCCAGGGGATGTGGGGTCGCGTGGTAGCCCCTGCCTGCACCCATCCTCCGGAGCGTTGCGGGGACTGCATCAGCACGTTTCCTCCCACCGTTCATTTACCCCAGAGCATCCTTCGGGACCAAGGCAGGAAAATCCCCGCAGGGGACCGTGCCACGGGTGTCCGGGGGCGTCGAGGAGATACCACGGTACCCTGACCAGCCCTGCCTACACCCCGACACCCGCCGAGGCAGCCTGTGCGCCGGGCCGGCACTAGGTGGGGATGGCACCACACAGCCGCGCTGCCGCGCCGGGGAGGAAGGCCGGGAGGAAGGCCAGGGCGTGGGCTGCAGGCAGGACTGCTGCTGGCGGCTCTCCYCGGGGAGCAGCGGGGTCTCAGGGGTGCAGAGGACTGATAGGCTGGGCTGAAAGGGGCCGAAGGGAAAGGCTGCCGGGAAGGGATGAGGCGCCGGATGCGGGCGGTGGTGTGGCAGGGATGCGGGCAGGAGCGTGGCGGGGATGCGGGCAGGAGCGTGGCAGGGGTGCGGGCAGGAGCGTGGC
>JAYKAV010000001.1:8067700-8173455 GCA_035582835.1 Phoebastria nigripes
AGCGTGGCAGGGATGCGGGCAGGAGCGTGGCGGGGGTGCTGGAGGCAGCGTGGCAGGGATGCTGGAGGCAGCGTGGCAGGGATGCTGGAGGCAGCAAGTGACCCGGTAGCACCATCAGGCTGCTGAGACGGGTGTTGTTGCAAAGGCTGCGGCTGTCAGAAAGTCTGAGCCCCTCACTTTGCCCCTCTCAGGCTCATAAATGCCCCAAGCCGGGGCAGAATTGCCCTCTGCACCAGTTCCAGCCAGCGTAGCCAAGGAAGGGCACAAGCACAGCCCAGGGGGGTGCTGAGCCCCCCAACCTGCCCTTGCAGGTAAATGCACCCCCAGCACATCCCCGCCAAGGACCGGTGTGGGGCAAGCACCAGGCGTTCAGTTGGGCTCAGCCAAGCATTGACAGATGCTGCAGCACCCAGGTCCCGCAGGCAGCCAGGGGGTCCAAAAAGCATTTGAAATTTTGGTGTTTTGTCCCACTGAATGGGATCATTTTCCCTCCCAAAGAACCTTCCTGGAGGGGGATGCTGCCCAGATTTTGGGGCAGTCGGTGCCATGCAGAGATCAGCCCTAAACAGCACTGGGAGGGGGCCCAGGGAGAAATGCTATAAAAAAAGGAAAATACTTTTTTCTGGACAGCGAGAGCCTCGTCCAGGCTGCAGAAAGTCACTTGACTTCCCGAGCCAGTGTCCCTGAGCCCGTACCTCCAGGGGATGCAAATGCCCATATATCACCCAAAAAGGGGGAAAATTTAAAATAAATAGCACGATTCCACATAGAACAGAAATTAATTTGCAAAGTTCACAGCCCGGAGGAGTCTCGTATGAGCACATCACAGGCTTTTCCCTGAAAAATGGCTGGAGCTGATGGCTCCCATGGGCCTGATCCTGCCCGAGGGTCCTGCTTTTCAGCTCCCCGCACCGTGGGCTTGGTCGCCCTCCTCATCGTCACAACAAAGGGGCGAAGGCAGGGAATGGGCTTGTCCCACCCTGCTGGCCCTCATTCAGGGCYGAGGCTGCCGTTAGCCGGGAAGAGCCCAGCCCAGCCGCAGAGCTAACGCGTTTCCACGTTTATTACCGGCATTAATTACATTTTGCAATTTCAGAAGGGAAAGGTTTCCCATGAGTGCTTCTCGGCCAGACCTTCTCCCCAGCCCACAGCTTGTTTCATCCGTGTSTCTGCGCTGGATTCTCACTAAGGTGGGACACTGGCATGCCTGCAAGCCGGGCGGTCAGCTGTGAAGCTCCTGGCCTCGCTGGAAAGGCTGGGAGGTGGCGGCAGYGCTGGGAGAGAGATGCAAAGCGCTCGTGGTCCTGGCACTGCCTTGACACGGGGTTAAGGCTGGATGAACACATGGCAGGAGGAAAACCCCATCACAGGAGAGCGTTTCGCACTCCCCACTTCACCTTGACCGCTCAGCCACGGGCAATAGCTCCGAAACCTGTCTCGGACACGACAGGCCAACGCGATAAGCCCTTCACATGAAAGATTTTAGTTCCCAGCACTTGCTGTAAATCCCTCCGGAATCCACTTGATCCAATCCTACCTCCTGAGTCTCCACCAAAAACAGAGCACAGACAGAAATCTCACCACCTCCCTGCTCACGCCAAGGCTCAGCTTGCATCCACCGCCTCGGCACTAGGCATATTCAGAGAGAGCATCGCCCCGAAGCCTGGGTCCAGGAGCCAGAGGATTCTCCCAGCCTCCTTCTGCAGGGACCCGAGCACCGGCAGCAGGGATCGAGGATGTTCTYGGCCATCAGCATCCTCAGAGAAACCTGGAAGCAACTCCGACAAGGCACGGACTATTTACTGATTTCAGGCAAATTTGGAAAATATTTGGGGGTTAAAGAAGAAGCTGGCTTGGAAATGTCAAAACATTTCTTCTGGAGTTCCCAAAATGAAGCACCTCAGAAATACCCAACCTCTGCTCTTGAAGCTTTTTCAGGAGCTGTGGGGTTTTACTTTCTATTTGGAAATGGCTTTTTTTTTTTTTTTTTAAGTTTTAGAAAGGGGTTAATTGATCTGCAGACACAAACTTTGCATTTCTTGTCAAACTAACTATTCTGGGGTGATCTAAAACCAGAATGTTAGGGGGATTTTTTTTTTTAAATCAGGCTGTTTCAGTTTAATCTGAATTGATTTTTTTCCCTCTTCCCTTCCCCTTACATTTTCCAGATCAGCCACTAAATGAAAAATCCCTTTTTTCACCCCTTTCCAGGCCATCCCACGTGCTCGGCTACAAGACAAACCAAACCTGATCCAAACGAGCTTGCCACGATGCTCCCTACAAATCCAGCCACAAATAACCAACCGCATCTCTGCCAAATTCACGTGCCAGCATCAATTTCCAACTAAATCCATGCACCAGCATCGTCACCATCAACTGGGCAGCAGCTGGACATTCCTCGAGCTGCCTCCGGGAAGCCAGAGCATTGCCCTGGATCTGCTACTGCCTTTGAAATGCATCTGCCCTGATTTATTACTGCAAATTTCTCAGACCTGGGGCATCGCTGCCCGASCCTGCTCCCACCTCGGAGCCGACACACTGACTTAGTGGTCCAGCATCCAAAAGCCAGAGCTGGGATGCTGCAGCTTGGATCGCATCTAACCATAGAATGAGAAAAAAAAAATACAATGACCACAAACTATTTGCATTTCGAAATCGAAACGTTTACTTCCTTTGGTATTTTTGCGAGAGCGCTAAAGGCAGCGCGGGCGATGCTGGCGGCCGAGGGCCTTTGAGGCTTCGAGTGGCTTGTGTGAAAATGCTTTTTGCCACAGAGACTTCCCTTGGGTTTTTTCGTGACACGCAGTAGCTTAAACAACTGCATCGGGATGGTATCAGTGGAAGGGCCTCTGTATTTCTGTATTTCACTTCCAGCACGCAGGATTTTTGCATTGCTGGCCTCAGCTGACTCCACATGGAGCGGCACAAGGTGGGGTCCCCCTGCTTGACCACGTGCCTTTCAAGCGACCCCAAAATGTATCCTATGTAAGAACAATCTCAAACATAAATTTACACAAATAGAGCATTTCCATACATTTGACAGTTCTAAAGCCCACGCACAGGGGTGAGCTGCAAGGGTACACTGGAAAACTGCGGTTGGGCACGTGCCGGGAGCGCCACATCCCTCCATGGCAGGGAGGTTTTGGAGATGAGCAGGTTTCTTGGCTGATATTGGCCATACCGAGTCCCCTGGGGAAGGAATAAGAGAAGCCAGAGGGCTGCAGGGATGGAGAGTTGCCCACTTTGTGGGTCAATCCCCCAAAGGGGTGGGGTGAGCCTTAGACTGAGCTGGGGTCGGACCCAGGAGCCCAGCTCCAGCCCCAAAACCTCACATTAGCTGCTGAGAGCATCTCTCCAGCCCCGGGGCAGCAGCTCTGCTCCCTCCCCACCCCGCTGCAGAGGGCTCAGAGGCACCAGCTCCCTGCTGTGCCTGGGTGTCTCCAGGGAGGGGACACGGAGCCATCAGGTCAGCGAGCTGGGTCCGTCCCCGCACCTGGGATCAAACTCCCCACACCTCACCCTTTCCGATCCCTGCTACGCCTCCCGAGAAGCCGTGGCAGCACCTGCGGAGGATCAGAGCCCTCTTAATTTCCAGTCTCCATTTACTCCTGTCCACTTTTAGTCTCATTTGTTCTGGTGCCAACATTGTCTTTCAGCTTAAATAACTCTTCCCCTTTCCTGGTGCTCCCCCCCTCCAGGTACCAGCAAGCATCTTCTCTCCCAGCCTTGGTCTCGCAAGCATCGGGAGAGGGGATTTTCCTTTCCTTAGATGAGGATCTAAGAAAATACAGTACCAGCAGCTGCAACCACGCAGAGCCGGCCAGGCTGAGCTCAAAACCTGTTGAAAACAGCAGCCAGGGCCGAATTCAGCAATCGATGCTGCTTGGGTGAAGCCACTCTGCCACCGCAGGGACCCTGACGTGCTCCACCACCCACCCGCCTCCATTCAAGTGAGATTTTGGAAGCCTGCAGTCAGCTCACCAGGAAATGTGATTTTGGAAACCCCCTAAAAAAGCGGCGGTGGGAGCTCAGCCTGTTTCAACCATTGGGCTTTCCTCTGGGCACAGGGCAGAGGACCAGGACTCCCACGGCAGCTGGTGGGAAGGTGGTGGTTCAGCTGGAGACTCCTGAGACACGAAGAGCTGGTAGGACCAAGGTGGGTTGAGGGTAAGGAGCAGGGACCAGGGATGGAGGCAGGGACCAGGGATGGAGGAGGACCCTGCAGAAGGGATAAGGCAGGGAGGTGGCCTGAGGCTGGCTACTGTCCACCCCGTGGCATGGCAGGAGCACATCCTGCATCTCAGAGCCAAAGATCCCAGCACAGGATCCAGGTTGCACCCAAGGCCGGGAACTAAGGAGCCAGGATTAAGCCTTGGGCCCAAGCAGTGCTGGGAAAGGCAGGAGCGAGAGGGGAGGCCAGGAAAGAGCATCCTGTGACCCCAAAATAAGGTGAGCAGTGAGGAGCAGGAGCTGGTCTCACCAGCTCGCTCGGTGCACAGACCACAGCCACGTTCAGGTCGTTGCTTTATTTTGGCTTTTTTTTTTTTCTCCTCAGAAAAAATGAGCCCAAATCCTGCAGCACATCTGCCAAAATCCACGTTCACAACAGAAACGGCAGCTCAGACTCTGCCACTGGGGTCCGTGCCCTCAAACCAGGGGACAAAGGAAGGCGGCATTGCTAGGACAGGAGCATAAATCAGAATATTGATTTAAACATAACTATTGATTTAACCCCTTCTGCTGCTTCCCTGCGTTCCCCATGTGCTCATCCAAATGACAGAGAACATCATTTTAGACAAACTCCACGGTCGCTCGCTGTGCAAGTCATCGGTCCCCAAAACCCGCGGATCCATGCGTGCTCAGGGACGGTTGGCATGTCCCCAGCTGCTCCCCCACCAGCGTGCACAGAGGGCACCTGCCAGCCTCAGAGGTGGTGCTGGGCACAACCGGGAGCAGGATCTGGCCCTGGGAATCGGGCAGGGTGGCAGGTAGGGATGGCAGAGTTGGGATGGCCAGGGATGACCCCAAGAGCAAGAGCGTGCCCAGCAGCATCACTTT
Organism: Phoebastria nigripes; assembly: GCA_035582835.1. Lineage (NCBI taxonomy): Eukaryota > Metazoa > Chordata > Aves > Procellariiformes > Diomedeidae > Phoebastria > Phoebastria nigripes. Next base: position 8,072,759 of record JAYKAV010000001.1, read on the forward strand.
ACCTGGCATCATCAGTGCCGCCGGTGCCAGATTACACCTATCTGAGGGTTTGTTTCTTGCCATAGCAAACAAAATCAGGTTCTGAGGGTATTATTGCATTTTTTTTTTTTTTTTAATATATATATATATATATCTCCCAGCAGCTCCCGGAGGACCGTGCTGGCTGCATGCATTGCACAGAGGAAAGCTGGTGGCTGCAATGCACCCAGAGATGCTTCCTTACCTTAAACTCACTCAGAAAAATCCCTCCAGCACCTCCGGGGCTGCAGCCTTCCCGTCTCAAAGCGGCGTGCGCAGGGCAGAGGTGTTTTGGAGAACTCCCCTGCCTAGACAAAGCGGGGAGCCAGCGGGAGATCAGGGCTGGGGCGCAGGAAACGATCTCCCCCAAACTCAGCCCAGCTTGAAAGCCCAGCAAGCACTAACACTAACAAACAGTCTGTGTGTTTATATCGCACCTTCCTGCCGGAGTAGCAGAGAGGGGGGGTTATTTTTGGCATATTTTGTCACTGCTGGAGACGTTGGTGAAGGCCAGGAACGGCGCAGAGCTGTTGGGAAAGCCCAGAGGCAACTGCCCCAGGCACGGGGCGATGCGGTAGGGGACGTGGGAAGCTGCTCCGAGCCCATTTACACAGGGATTGGGTTTAGCCTGCAGGATGTGGGGCACATCCCTGGCTTCGAAAGACCTGGGGATTAAAAGCAGCATGGACTGGGATAGCCCGTCCAAGCCACCTCCTTCCAGCCCCGCACTGCTCCCCTCCACCCCGTGCAGCAACGGAGCAGGAGAGCTGCCCTGAGCCCTCGCCCACCGGGTGCTTCACCCCTTCCCACCCGTCCTGCCCGTGCACGGACGTGGCCATCACCTGGGCACTGGCAGCAATGTTCCGGCATCATCGGGCACCTCTTCCAGCCCGCACCCGCTGCCTTTCGGCAGGGCTTACTGCTAACGGTGGGTTAAAACAGAAATGAAGAAGAAAGCACAAAGCAGCATTGCTCATTGCCCACTTGCCATCATGCCACAGGGCTTGGCCACGTTCCTTCAACTCACTGCCGGTCTTAAGATAATTTAAACCATCCATCTCCCCTATTTTGCCCCAGCAAGTGACTTCCTTGCCCACGGTTTTGGATCTGCTTTGTCCCTCCTGTGAGCCCAGGCTGAGGTTGCTGGCCTGCGGTGGCACATCCAGATGTCCTCTGCAGCAAGGACTGCTTTTCCTTACAAAACCAGCAAGATCAGCAAGGAGAGCACATGAGTTTTTGCAGATGTTCACAGGCTGATGGCTTTGGCAGATAGCTGGGTCTTTTCTTTCAAGCATATAACTAAAATATGGAGCACGAGTGGCAGGAAAGCCCAGGTTTGATTTGGGCAGAAGCTCGGACTGGTATCAGCCAAGAAGAAAACAGGTAAAACCAGGACCTCGGCAGGTCAGGAGCTACTGGCCAAACCCCAGACCAGGCGTGCTAACTCTGACTGCCCCACCACAGCAGGGAGCGTGTCTTGAAACACCATCCTTTCACATGGCTTGTCCATAAAACTTAAGATTTAAGCCCAGAAAGCAGGTGGGGAGGTGAAGAGAGCCCTTCTTCCACACTAGCCCCACGCCTGTGGTCTCCCATCTCCTCCAGCCTTTGCTGCTGCTAATTCCCCGTACATCACCTGAGGATGGGGCCACCTGCACATTTCTTGTCTAGCAGAGGTAGTTTAGAGGATTGCGCTCCACCTGAGAAGTGGTTTATCCCCACAAACACGCTGCAGCCATGAGGAGAAGGTGCCATGGGCTCTACTTGGCATCAAGAGCCTGAATTCAGCCCTACGCTTGAGCATCCATTCAGACCCAGCGCTTTCTCTGGGCCTCTTTATTTTAGCCCCAACTGAACAGATTAAATTAAGAACACCCACATTAATTTGCWGTGCACATGAAGGGGCTGAGGATTTCTCCTCCTGAGGGCAGGAGCCCCACGGCCACCCCGAGCCCAGCACTGGCTCCCAGCCTCACCGGCATGTCCACCTCCTCCTCCCCACTGCTGAGCAGACAACAGGGCAATTGAGATAATGAGCCTCTGCCCTTCCAGCCCTGCTCAAAGCATTTAACGAAGCCAGGCGCTAATGAACTAGGCTTCATGGCACCCTGGAGATGGGTTATTGCCGTTTGAGGCAGAGGGAAACTAAGGCTGGAGCAGGTGGAGTGGCTGACCCCGGTGACAAGGTACCTCGGGCTGGATGCAGGAGCYGGAGCTCCCTGCCCGGAGCAGGGAAAGGACGGCAGGTAGACATGATGGCGACCACAGCTCTCTCATGTGGTGCCTGTGGCTGGAGAGACGGGTTTGCCCACATTTGGGAGGGCAGGGGGGATTCCCCACCCATCCCAGTCCCGACTCAGCCCCAAGCGGCTTCGAGGCAGCCGTGCCTCTGTGACCGGAGCTCCTGACCCCCGGCTTGCTGGCATTGCCATCCTCCTCTGCATCCTGCCCCCCGAGTTTTGCAAGACCCCAAACGCAGCTGCCGAGGCGCAGAGCAGGAGGACTCACGGGTCCCCTTGCAAATGAGCTTCCTTGGTTTTGTGACTCAYCAGCCCAACCTCCTCGGTGTCACTCGTGACTCCGTTTCACTTTGCTGGAGCAGCGTTGCGCCACCTCTTATCAATGAAGAAGACAACGGTCTGGCAGCGCATCCCACCCCAAAGGAGCAGCCCGACCCCGGCTGCAGATGCGTGCCCGACGCCTCTCCCTGCAGCATTTTTGGACCAGCCTCCACGTTCTCGTGCAATGAACATCCTCTTGCAGACGACAGGTCCCTCCGCTGCGGCTGCTCCTGTGTTCCTGCCGGCGGGGTCAYGCTGGCTTTCTCCAGGTCTGCCTGCAAGGGTGAAGACAGCCGATAAATCACAAGGATGCAGCCTCCACGTCGCATGCTCTTACAGCGCACACATCCTCACATGCACGTTGATGGCATGCTAAAAATATTCTTCACTTTTTCACCGATTAAAATTTTCCAGGAGAGTCAGAACCACAGCCCACACCCTATCTGTAAAGCCAGAGGTTTCCCCTCACCCTCCCCAGCCCTGCCGGGAAAACAGAGAATACTGAACAACATTTCTGGTACTCTGGGTTTGGGGTTTTTTGTCACTTTAAAAGCCTGGCTAAAATATCAGCTTTTTTCAATAATTCTTCTTATGATGGCAGGCACCGTCCTGCAGCTGAGCTCGGCACTGCCGCACCCTGCCTTGCTCTCACGCACCCACTGGAGAAGCCTGTGGCTGAGCTGGGATGCTCCCACTCCCCACCCGAAGCCCCATTTTGATGGCTTGGAAAATTAAACAAAGAAAATGTGTTTTTAAATCAGCTCCCACCTGGTGTTAGGCAGCAGAGGGCTAACCCCAGCTTGGCGACGGCTCTGAATGACGATGGCCAGTCATCATTTTCTGGTCAAATCTTTGAGAAGCGCCTGTTGTGCCAGGTAAAGGAGAAATCTGAAGGATGCTCACAACCCCCTGGCCACTGGCCAGGCCCCTCCGTGCCATTGCTGGCGCTCATAGCAGCATTTTCTTTGCCCAATTTGGCTCTCGGCCATGGAGGAGGAGCAGGGGAGGCCACAGAAGGTGTTTACACAACAAGGGGATCGTCTCGGTGAGACTGGAGCCTTTGCCAAACCCGGAGCTAAGCTGATACGGAGAAGATGCCATCAGTGTGTTTTTGCTAATTATCGCTAATAATTATTTGTGCGTAGTTGCTCTTAGGAGCTCTGGTCCTGGCTCAGTCCCTGCTGCTCCTGCAGCCTTGTGCAAGTGGAACAAAGAGAGGGGTCCTGCCCCCAAAACCCTGGGGATGAGAGGAGAAGGAGGGCGAGTGCGGTGCCTGGGCAATGCCCCAACCGCGGCGGTGGGCATGACGTGTCCCCCCTATGCTGTCCTCTCTCCCTACTCACACCAATGATGGCCAGTTAGACCCTGTCTGTCCTCCCTTCGCTTTTCCGAGTGTGTTCGGCACCTCGGCCTCTTGTCAAAACCCAGATTCATCACAGCACATCTATTAGCGGCTTCCTCCCGCCCCGTGCGGGATGTCTTTCTGCTGACATGGCAATCATTTCCCTGTCAACGCGCCTTGACAGCACCAGGATTTCTCATTTCAAACCCTGGTGTGTCCCAGGGTGATTCCCGGCTCCTCCATTAACCCTTGGCCCTGCAGGATGGGGGCAGCCAGCCCTGACGGATGCTCTGGTATCTCTTCCACCTCTGGTTAGCAGAAGCTGTCTCCTGTTTTTCCTCCCAGCACTTGCCATACCTATGCAGAAGAGCATTTAACCTGGAGGTAATGGGCATCGAGACTTTTCTTCTCCTTCTTATCTTCTCTGCTGAGAACAATGGAGGCAAGGTTTGCAGAGGGAGGTAATATCTTTTTTTAGACTAACTGAAATAATTAGAAGAAAAAACAGGCAGGCTGTTGGGTACATGAGCCCTCCAGCAGGCCTGAAATAGAAGCAGAAGTCTGCAAAGCTGAATACCAGTGGAGAACAATAGCTCCAAGCGTGACTAGTTACATTAACCAGTTCTGCCACTAAAGACCATTCCCCAGCTGCTTCCCTAGGGTTAAGGAACTGCATCACCCCTCTGCAGAAACCTGCTGTCCTGAGACCACCCCACTGCCAGGAGCCACCGCTGTGGCCGAGGGAGCCACGATGCCACATGGACCTGAGCCCTGGGCATTGCTCCACATGGGCTTCATGACGCCCAGAGTGCCACAATGGTACCCGTGAGGGCATCCCTCGCCTCTCTGCACCCTATGCCCTGTCTTGCTGCTCCTGGGGCCCTGCCTGACGCCAGTCCCAGGGACACTGTCCCAGCCTGTGCCCCAGAACCCTGGACCCCGCCTGACCCTGGGGACCCTCCGATTCCAGGGACACTGTCCTACCACGGGGGGCTGGCCTGATCCCTAGGGACCCTATCTGATCCTGGGAACCCTGCCTGACCCTGGGGACTTCTCCCACCCCAAGCTCCTTGTCCCGCCCCAGGGACCCTGTCCCACCCCCGGGTACCCTGTCCCACCCCACAGTCCATGTCCCACCCTGCAGCCACCGTCTGTCCCCAAGGACCCTCTCCATCCCACGGACCCTCTCCCTTGGGCTCAGTTCCACCCCCTCTTCCCCCAGACCCAACCCGTCCCGGGGGCTCCCAGCCCCACGCCCGCGGCGGGTGGGGCCGGGGCCGGGGCCGGGGCCGGGCCAGGCGGGGGGGGCCGGGCCAGGCGGGGCCGGGGCCGGCGGCGGGGGCATCCCCGCCTCCTCGCTCGCAGTGCCGGAGCCGCCGGAAACCCGGCGTTGCTGCTGCTGCTGCTGCTCCCCGAGAAGTTGGTGCGGAGGCGAGAGCCGCGGGGCCCGGCACGGCACGGCCCGGCTCGGCACGACCCGGCCCGGCCCGGCCCGGCATGCCCGCCCGCCCGGAGCCGAGCGGTGCAGCGGGGAGGTGGCGGAGCCCCTGAGCGGGCGGCGAGGAGCGACCGGCCCCGGCCCGCCATGGAGCAAGTGAGTCCGACCGGGACCGGACCGGACGGGACAGGGAGGGGACCCCCCGGGACGGGGCTGTACGGGAGCCCCGGGGCGGGACGGGGCTGTACGGGACCCCCGGAGCGGGACGGGAGCCCCTCGCTGCCGCTGCCGGCCGGGAAGGGGGGTGGAGGATCGCACCGGCCACTTCGGGTTTTTTGGGGTCTCCGTCGGCGCTGGGACACCCCCGGCCCCGCTCCGCCCGGCTCCGGCTGCGGGAGGCGGCGGGGGCAGCCCCAGCACGGAGCGGGGGTCAGAAATGGAGACCCAGAGGATGGGGGTCCCTTTTCCCAAGCAGCCCCCCGTTGCCTTCGGCGCTCCCCCGGGTGCGTTGGAGCTGCCGGCAGTCGCTGGGGCAGAGCATCCCCAGAGCTCTTCGGGTTTTAAACTTTCTAACCGGCCGGGTGAGGCTGACGGGCAGATGTTGGCGCTGCCGGAGGACGAGTGCTGGCAGACTCGGGCTTGTTCAAATGCCACGCTTGCTCAGGCCACCTTGTGCTGAGTCTTGCTGGGGTGTTGTACTTCCGTACTGGAGCTGGGCCTGGGTCAGACCACAAGCTTGGCCATGTCCACATACCTAGCAGCCTTCCCCAAGTCTGTCCTCCTCCTCCTCCGTCTCTCCTTGGGACGGATTTAACTCGGAGTAGGGCAGCGGTGCTTCTCCCGCACATGTAGATTTTCACGTCCATGGGATCACGCCCCAATAATCCATCCTCGTGCGGATTGATTAAGATGCCACAAATTTGTTAGCAAGTTAAACAGGTCTTTTTCTCCCCTCATCTGGCCGCGCAATTATTCCCGCTTCCTTTCTTTAAATGAGGTTTTGCTGCTCATGCACAAAGAAAGCTCCCGGTAGGGCGGACTGCTGGAGGACTTCAGGCTGTAGTACATGCGATGCCGGTAGCTGTGGCTTGTCTCTTCCCCCACTCCGCGCCCCTTATTTCAGCTCCCAACACTTTGTGGCAAGAATGAGAGCTTTTTTAAAACAGCGGGGAGATGGCAAAGCAGCCCAAGTTGGTAGCGACTCAAAGTTGTTATTATCTGCCGGCATCCATGAAATTAATCCACAGCAGAGAAACTGCTTCCAGCTGGCGTCTGTGCTTACCAGGCGCCCACCGGCTGAAGGGGCTTTGCACCCACCCCAGCCCTCGCAGCAGTCCCTGGGGTTCGGGAGCAACGAGGGCTGGCAGGGCTCTGGCTGCCCCACTGCCTCCCCAGCACTGACCGACCGGCTCACCAGCCTCTCTTCATTAATGATAAATGAATCCTCCAGTGATTGCTTTCAGGAGGGGGCGTCAGATGCAGTTTCCCAAGTTTCACGTGGATCTGAGCAGTTTATTTCCAGTGAGACGGTTTTGCTCCTACGGGGCAGGGAGAAGTGGAAGCGCTAACAGCCGGGCTGGGAAGATAACGTGGAAAGGGAGAAGAAGAGTGGAGGTCTGGAGATGCAGGTTGTCTCCTGAGAGGCATTCATCRGTGTGCCTTGCTAGAGAGGAGTATGTGATAAATGAGTTGCTTGCTTTAAGTGAAGTTACTGTAACTGGGTAAGACGCTTCTGTGCACTATATGTAACTTGTAAAAGCACCACTGCGAGTCCACTGTGGGTTTTTTTTTAGTTAAAGACATGAAAAGTATGTGGGTTTGTGGGCCCTTAAAATCCAGGGGCAGGGGAGGGGAGAAACAACCACCTAATTGTTAAATAAAAAGCTGTCCTGTCCCCMTAATTTGGCATCTCTGCTGAGCTGTGAAACGTGAGTCTAAACCAGGCTGGAAGAGTGAAACTCATGTTTCGCTTCTAATGCCACCGTGATATAAATTGCAAAAATGACTCGTATGGATTGGTTTTTGGGAGCGATGCCTTTGGCATGAGCCAGCAACAGGATAACTCAGTTCTTCCCTCGTTTATGCTGGCTTGCTTGGCTAATGCCAGTGGGTTTCTTCTCATGGATTTACATCAGCATCAGGAATGAATCTAGCCCAAGAACATCCGGGAAAGGATATCTTCATATTTCTTGCAGAAGGAATACCCACGTAAAGCTGAATTAACAACAGCAACTCATCGCTTTGTGTCGTGCTCCAGTTTTAGTCGTGGAATCGCAGGCAGAGAGTGCAGGACGGACACGAAGCCCTGCTCTCGGTGCCCTTCCCTGGCCAACCTCCCCTCGCCGATTCGGGGCAGGGGTGGTGTGAACTGGCCATAAAAATAATCCACACAAAATGTCAGGCACCGTCTCTGAGACTCTTCTTGCTTTCGCAGGAACAAACGGTCCAGTTGCATCATCTGGTTTTTACACCCTTAACCTGCAGGCGAGGGATTACAGCAACTGCACCCCCATCTTGCAATGTGCTGTGTGCGTGCAAGGCAGGAGCTGCTGACCCAGAGCCCGGGCAGCTCAGCAGCCCCCAGCACCCGCAGAGCGCAGGATCGCACCCATCACATCTATCTTGTAGCGGGGACTGGAGGAAGGCATCAGGCAGCTCAGGCTCAGGTGACTCCTGTGCAGTGCGGGGGACAGAGCCCTTTGCTCGTGGCTGCTGTCATCTGCTGAGACCAGCACTCTCCATCTCATCTTGCCTTCCCTCTCCTGGGCCGCTCAGCTGGGGCAGACGGGGGCTCGGAGTCACGAATCCTTTCTGTGGATGCTCCCGGATGCCGGCACAGCCGGGAAGTCCTGCCTGGTGCGGAGGGAACCCCACGCATGGCTCCTTTCAGGCGGGCGGCTCCAACCAGGCCTCCCGAGTGGCCTGGGGAGAGGGTGAGCTGCAAGGCCACCCTGCAATGCCACGGAGGGGAGATACCATCCCTGGAAGGCTGGAGAGCTGGCTGGCCCACGGGGAGCGGGCAGCCTCGCAGGCAGCGCAGGCTGCCAGATGAGCTCTGCCCTAGCTTTGCAGCTCTGCCTTGCGCGGAAGTGCAGGCATGAGCCCGAACTCCAACAAAAGCAGTTGCTGGGGCAGGTTGGTTTTTCAGAGGTAGATGTTAAGTGCTGTGTCTTCACAGGGAGTACTTTTATTTTAAAACCAGAGGAGACAGGGTAGTTTCCACTCTGCAGAGCACCAGGAGAGGCCACGGATAGACATATTTGCCATGTGACTTCAGATAGCCTTTCTGCTAGGTGGGGAAAAAGAGCAGGAAAAATTGATCTGCAAAGCAAAAAAAACTTAAGGAGTAAAAACACTTTGGCAGCTGTTGGTCTGGAGTCACTCAAATAAACTCTTCGTACAGCTACATCCATGCAAAACTGCTATGAGGAAGGTTAAAGTCCGTGCCCAATTATCTAAAAATGACATCAAAAGGGTGCTCGCTCAGGAAACCAGCAGGTCTATATTTGTGCAGCAATTGATGTTTGCTGAAGTCACAGATCACAACTGAATACAACTTCCTGGCAACCTAAAAAGTCAAGTTTAAAAAAAAAAAAAACCACGCAGTACCCCTCGTTTCCCGGAAAACTTTTTCATGCTCTGTCGTCCTGTATTGTGGCCGTTTCAAACACAGCTCGGTACAATCAAAATAACTTCTACAAAGGGCACCCAGGATGTTACAGATTTCCGCCTGATTTTCTTTTAGGTGATACACGATTTATTTGAGTTTCTTGTGCTTGGACTGCACCTGAGCCTACCTGTAAAGCCAAGCCTCTTGCCAACCTTAGCGGGGATCGGGATAAATGTGGGTGCATGGGGTATTTAATCTGCTTTTCCTCTTTTTATGGGTGMGAGTTCCCTCTTTAGAGTAACAGCTCACCCTGATGGCAGCTGCTGTCCAAGGGCGTGTTCGTTGGGAGTCTGGTACATGAAAACAGATTTATTAGCAAGGCTCTCCTCCGAATTTTTGGAGCTCGTCCATACTCACTCGCTCTGTCCTCACTCCCTTCTGGCCATGGGAGTGTCCAGCTCCAACTCCTTTCCACGCACGTGGGATTTCCTCGTGTTATGAAACATGATGTCTGAGCTCCAGTCGCTCCGGTTTGTTTTGTTTGGGGTTTTTTTCTTATGAGAAAAAGTTTCATTCAGCAGCTAGCGAGGGCCATTTGGGGACGGTTGGGGCTCTGCCTTTGTCGTGCATCCTTGGTTTGTGCAAATGTGCTGCCTTTCTGCAACGGGATTGCTGCTACTACAGATGGGGACGTGGAGGAAATGGAGTCTGGGGGGACAGCGGGGTTCCTGGGAGGACGCTGGAGGATTTGGGGTTGGCCTCTCCTTACAAGTCACAAGGTTGGCGAGGTGTTTGTGTAAGGGGATTTGGCTCAGCGAGGGATTCCCCTTGCCTTGCTCTGGGGAAAGAGGCTTATTGAGGGGTCCACGGGGTGTTGGGAGCAGCGGGGTGCTCCGAGGGAGGCAAACGAGGATCCCACCTTTGCAAAGGCTCTTCCAGCGCACTGGAGGGGAGGAAAACTCTCATCTTCAACTGAGTCTGCTGGTGAAGACAGTCAACTAATAAGCCTGGCTGCCCCCGCTCCTTGTCTTAGGTTTCCTGTCTCCGTTTGACGAGAATATTGATATTGGATATTTCTGATGGTTTTTTCAAAGCAGGGAAGTTATGCATCTCCTGGTTTTTACCAGGCCTGGAAAGCCAGCAGCCTCCCAGTGCAGGACGCTGGGGCTCCCCGTGCTGCTGCGGGCGGGTGGGAGCGGACAGTGACAAACAGCAAGGAGATAAAGGCAGGACAAAAAAAAACCACCCCACTCTTGGTGCTGCCTTCTCTGCCAGTCCTTTCCTCTGCCTACAAACCACGCAGGAGCCTGTCGGGAACATTTTAGTGCAGATGTGATGAAGTCCTGGCCCTTTGCGCTGTGGATTTGCCCACAGGAGTTGGTTTGGGGGTGATGACCAAACATAGAGACCTAGAGGAGAAGCTTGCAGAAGTGGCCACGGGCTAAAATATGAGCGTTGCTAGTGATGCCAGCAGGATCCATCCCGCTGGGGTTCATCGGAGAGCTGGAGGAGCAAAGCAGAGAGGAGGGTGCTCGTTTTCAAGGAGCACTCGGTGCCCAGCGAGCAGGGAGTACCTCCACAGAGAGGGGAGCAGAGCCACTGGGGAAGCAGAGGAGCAAGGTGGACTTGCTGCCATCCCAACAATGTCCCCAGGGATGGCCAGGGTCCATGCCTGCTCCCCAGTCCTGTGACAGCTCTGGGGTGGGAGCTGGTTGAGTTTTCCTCTGGAAGATGTCAGTCTTTTCCCTTGTGATGTGGTGGGGAGGGACCACGTGTGGTGGGTGCTGAGGTCTTGTCTGGGCAGGCTTTCTGATGATCTTCATTAAATGAATGGAAAGTGCTTTTGACGTAATTCCTTCTCCCTTCTGTCCTTGCAGGATACAAAGGAGGAGGTCTCAGAGAAACCAAAGTCTGCTCCGACCGCAGAGAAATACGGCTGGATTAAGAAAAGCAGCGGAGGGCTCCTGGGACTGTGGAAGGATCGTTACATCCAGCTACGAAAAACGCAGCTCGTGGTCTATGAGGATGAGGTATGGTCACAGCTAACAGCCTTGAATGAGGGGCAGGATCAGGCCCTTGGTGACACACATTCTTGTGTTTTTTCACTCTTCCCTCCAGCCCATTCCTTTCAAAAGAGCTTCTCCAGTTATCTCCAGGAAGGGTAAATGCTATAAAGAAGAGACAGCAGCTGCATTTTAGAGTATATTATATATTATAAATATTTTAGCCAGTAAATGTTTTGACAGTGCCATTGCCAAAACAAAAAAATGGGGGCAGGACATCCTGTGAGAAGGCGAACAGAGCAAAACTTTGGGCGGAAGCAGGATATGTGCGATGCATTTTTGGYGTTTAAAGGATAAAACTGGATTGTAGCAGGCTGACTTCCCACCTGCCGCTTGAGGGAACGGCAGGCAACCTTGCAGCTGTTTGGCACCCCTCAAGCAGCTCAAATTGTTGCTAGCCAGACTCTTCAGGGTTTCATTTAGCCACCGATGGACGCAGGGTGAGATTGTGAGTGCTTGCTGTCCTCCTTAAGGAGGGACACAGTCTGGATTTGGCTCATCCTTTCCCTTTACTCGAGCCAGTACTGAGCGAAGGACCCCTGGGAGCCTTGTCCTGGACTTCCCTAGATAAATTGCGTGCCTTAAGTTCATGGCCTCGTTTAGAGCTGTTTCCAATCAAATGAGAAAAAAGAGCCAAGCCAAATCTGTCCTGCATCTTCATGCGAGAAGAATGGAGAGTGCAGGGCTGGTCTTGCTGGGCTGCAAAGGTGGCTCTTTCCTGAGTCAGGCCCTTGGTTCCTGGGCTGGAAGGGGCTTCTGCAAGAGCAGAGTTTGCCCCAAAAGTTAGAAATTACAGTGCAGAGCGCAAGCTACAACCCAGAGAGATTTAAGATTAGGGGTGGGTAAGTCTAAGCCCTGCTGGTGTATGGTGGCTTGAAGTTTGTGTGTGCATCAGGATGGAGGAGCATTTCTCGCTGCACGAGGACCACGTGCCTGTGCGGTGTCTGACACAAGGGGATGTGGGTTATTCGTGGGCATCAGGATGATATAAAACCAAAATCATGTAAAGCTTCTGTGCAGTGTGTCAAGGGAAGAAGAATGGGGAAATGTTTCAGCAGCTGCATTGCTGTGATGCTTTCAGGAACAACAGGACTGACAAATGAGTTTGGTTCTCTTTTTCTAAAAACATACTATTGCCCAATAAAGAAGATTTGTTTTAAACAGTTTAGGTTAAAGGGTATTACCTCCTCCCATATGCTGAACCCTCCTGCTCTTCCCAAATCCCAAAGCTTTCCGGAGGCGTTTGTTCTTAGTTTTGAAATGTCATGAAGAGTGCAAGAATAATGAAATGAGAAGTTAATGTCAGGTGATGAGCAGCTTGGAAGACAGGCAAAGCGGCGGGGGTTTCTCTTACGCAGAGATGCAGCCTGATCCTGCAAACCATCGACTCTCTGCAGATTGCTTCCCAGTGCCCCGGACACCTGTTGACTCCAGCTGAAGCTCCAGGAACTCGCAGATTCAAAATCTATAAACATGACGCAGGTTTTTTTTAAAGGGCATGCCTTTAAAAACAAGATATATGGAGGCTCTCATTACCACAAGGGAAAAGGAGGCTTTTAAAGTAAGATTAATTTTCACAGACGTTCAGAAGAAGGAAAAATCCCAATCATTTAAAGGGTTATTTTATTATCTCAACAAGGAAAATGGCATTTGTAACAACCAGGCATAATGTTTTCTGGTAGCCTGCGGATTGTGGTAACATCCTGTAATAAATTGCATCTGTAAGCTGCAGTAGCTACAAGGTCCCATTATTGTAAATAAGGGATCATGTTAATATCTATAGGCTATTAAACTGGCTTACAGTGAAGTCAAATGTCTTAGGAGAGGAAATTGCTACAAAATTATCTGGTAGCACAATAGGATAGCATGTGATTGTGCAGACTTACTACAGGGGAACTAAAGGAAATGGCAATTTTCTGCACTCAGGAGGGGTCCTGTTGCCACAGAATTGAGGCAGTTCATGTTTATTACTGTATTTATCTTCCTTTAACGTGAGTTAGGGCAGTGTTGCTGTCTCCATCTTACAATTGGGGAACTAAGTTTTTGAGATGAGAAGGGCCTTGCCCAATGTCAAAGGAGAGTCTGTGGTGCAGTGTGCTATGGTGGCTTTTATTTCTGGAGCTCCAGCTGCCATTTTCCCCACTGGACCTTCTCCACATACCTGCCCTGCTTTGTGTGACCCTGGAGACACCCACAGCATCCCGGACCATCCTCAGGCTGAAACATTTTTTAAATGGGATTGTTCAGTGGTTGCTGAATTGGGACCCTAGAAAAAGAAAGGAGATAAAGCCTCAGACAACAGAAATACAAGCATCTTTCTGCATGTATCCTAAGTTAGACCTCCAYGGGTTAAATGGGAGGGAGGTCAGCTTCGATGTGGGAGGGCAGGTTTAGAGGCTGAGTATTTCAGCTGGTCTGAGCCCATCAGATTTCCAGGAACTGAGCTAGTGACTTGGACACATTGTGCTTTTATCAGTCCCTCGTGTGTTGGAGCCCTTCAACGAAGAGGTGCTAATATTGCCTTTAGCAGTTGTTTCATATGCAGGCACACTTGTTTATGCAGTTGCACGAGGCTGGCTGCGCTTGTAGCTGAGGTTTGTGTGTGCAAAACAAGAGCAGAGGGGATGGCCAACGCGAGATGCAGGCAATAACGTTGTACCGAGTCACCAGAAAGTACAGTCTGAGCAGAACACAAATACTGTATTTATCATCATCAATGGCAATCTCCTGGAATGTGCTCCTGACCTGCCCTGGGAGTGTGTTTCCCATATTGCTTCTGTTAGTAAGGCTTTGGGTTTGGTTTAAAGCAGAGCTACCTCCCGAAGGCAAATTGCAAATGGCTATTGTATTACCTGGAGCAGATGGGGGGTGGAAGTCATCCCACCGGGCTTCAGGTTTCTTTCAGCAGATGTGAAATGAAGGGAGATGGATTTCTTGTTATCTGCTGTGCCTCTGTCTACAGCAGCCCACATCTGTACCCTCATGTAAACTAAGAACAAAGCGGGCAGGTTATTTTCTAACGGGGTTTCTTGTCTTCTCTCTGCGTATTCTTGCAAGAATAAAAATTAAGCCTTGCAGAACTACAGAGAGCATCTGAAGAACAGGCAATCCTATGCAGAGAGGCTACACAGATCAATATCATCACTCCATGGATTAGAAAGCATCAGTCTTGGGTTTGGTTTCTTTTCCTTAAACAGTGCAGCTAGTGGCTAGAGTTGTTTTTTTGTTGTTTTGGGTGTTTTTTTAAGCGTATTATTTGACAGAGAAAAAACCTACCAGGCAAAGAGTCTTCTAGAGACCAGAGGATCCATTCAGCATTTAACAGTCCTGCAGTTAACACCTGCATTTTGTCCCTGGTAAAGTGATAGCAATGTATACCTAAAAGTGATTTATTAAAACGCTTTGAGATCCTCAGATGGAGAAGTAAATTATCATTTCAGGCAGTCTAGACATTGTACACTGAGGGTCACAGCCCATGAACGTGTGTCAGTGAAGAGGTCTTTGCTGGAAATTTTACCTTCATATAAATAAAAATTTCAGTGGGTCTTTTTTCCCCTTTTAATCAACTTTTTGTTAAGGAAATTGTTTGCCAAGTGTGATTCTTTGGTTAAGCATATGCATTAATATGTTTAGGTGTTTAGTAATTTTCTTCTTAAGGGCCAGGCTTACAGACACATACATGTTTAAGTCACAGCGTCTGCTCCACAAATAGCTAATGGAATTGGTTTTCTGCATTAAATCATGAATGTAGGGGGTTTTGTACCAGGATTTTAGGCATCTTATTGATTGTCCCTTACAGCAAGCACAAAGGCAATTTAAAAAACAAGCCCTAAAATCTGTAGAGGAAAAGAGAAAGGTGAAGGGAATTCCCTGCCTTGATTGGCAGCAAATGCAGTGCCATGGGACAAGCTTGTGAGCTGCGTGCCGCAGGGAGGTGCGACCACCGAGTGAGGACTCAACCTTTGTGTCTCAGGACGACGTAAAAGGATTGCTTTAACTTCTTTGGGACACTAGAGACCAAATGGGGTGGGAGCTTGTCCAGAACACGTGTCTGAGACCCGTGTGTTGGGGCAGGACTCTGGAAGCGACCTTGTCTCTGCGTGATGCTAAGTATCCTCCAGGTCCCAGGAGGCTGAAGGGACCTGGAGACCTGCGGTAGGGTCAGGCCCCTCGGTCTTTATCTTAGTGGTGCAGGGCAAACATAAAGGATCTCTTTGTGACCCAGGTAGGCTCACAGAGAGGGGATGGCTGCGTGCCAAGGGTAAAACAGAAACAAAAGCCCCATTCTGGTGCTCCCTGAACTCAGATGCTTTTCCTTTGCCCTCAGACGTGGAGTTTTCTTATTTCTCTGGCTGCTTTCTTCCCTGCCCTCCCTGAAGAGGATAACTTACTTGAGAAGTTCAAGTCTCTGGGATGAAAGAGCCGAGGCTTGCACAGTCAAGCCAGTGCCCCTGGGAGGCAGGGTCCTGCATGTCCCCATCCTTGCTGCCCTTGTTCCCTGGCCAGCTCAGAGTCCCCCAGGCCTCCCCAGGGAGGAGAGGGGCAGCTGGGTGCCAAAAGGCAATGTCATGGCAAAAACACAGCTTTCCACCCTGCCAAGTCCTTCTTGTCCCCCAGCTCGGTGCTCTGCTGTTCTTGAAGTGGAGGACGGCTTGCGTGGGATCAGAGGGAAGGTTCCTCTCCAAGAGGGAGGAAGGATGGTGCGGACAAGGAGGGTGACATGGAGCCACTGGGCTCTGCTGGGGACAGAGCTGCTCTCGAGGGTGGGCAGGAGTCTTCGTGCTGGTCTCCAGTCGGAGTGCTGCCAAGCCGCCTACATCCTGAGCCCAGCAAACTTCACGTCGGAGCTGGTAACCGCACCGGCCGTGCGGCAGCGCTGTGATGTGGGCGGTCGTCCACCAAAGGCCAGGATGAGATCACCCATCCCCGAGGCATGTATTCCTGACCTCACCCTTCTCTGTCATTTGTTGGCCGCTGAGGGGTTATTATTTCCATCCCTGTCCTTTTGCAGTGACATTGCAATACCAGGATTGCAGCAGGAGCCTTGTGTCTTCAAAGGGCTCAGAACGTCAGCAGGATTTTATCTGCTAGGTTTTAGGTTTGGGCAGGGTTAATCTCCTCCTCCTAGTATACATTTTCCCAGTTCTCTGGTCACATTCACCTTCTCAGTGTTAAATGAAATAAACAGTAATGTCATTAAAATAATAAACCTAAATTAGATCCAGACATCCCTCAGTGGCTCCGAACTTGCTCTGTGTACTGGCATYGGCTCTGCCGGGCCCCCATCCCCAGATAGGAGGGTTAAAAAAACCTAAACACAGCCTGAGCTCTGCACAGCGACTAAAATGTCAAGTGGTAAAGGGAGGAAATTCCCCGCAGCCCACTTCCCTCTGAACTCTCCATTCCCTGCCTCCAGCCACGCAGCAGCTTCCTGGCTACGACACGTTTCCTCATCCCACACCCCCTCTCCGCTACAGGAATTGCTAAATACAAACTCATACGGGTATGAGGAGCTGCCTTGGGAGCGGAGCCTGAGCTGGGGATGGTCATGGCCAGCGGTTTTAATTTAGGATGGTAATAGAGAGGTTCATGAGGCATGCTGACTGTAGCACTTTACCGGCAAGAACTGCTCTGTGATTCTCACTGCTTATTTGTGTAATACTTAGGAAGAGGGAGCTTTGGTCTCTTCTGGGCTACCGAGACATGAGGAATATTATCTGCCCAGCGTTACGCTGTGATTCCTATTAGGGATGGTGCTCCACAGCTGAACTGAGCCACGCACCATGTGTGGAATTTTAGTTATGTTACTGGGAGAAATGAGCCAAGATCGTGGCCAGCAGTCATCAGTGGAGATACACCAGAGATAAATATTCCCCACTGAGACGCTGGCCCTGACAGTTTTGCTGGCTGTACGGGACCGTATTTCCAATCCTAAGCATTTTGACAGCTCAGAGCGTGGCTGCAAGAGGAGCATGTCCCAGTCGCACGTGGCTCCCACTGACCTTGCTGAGGCTCGGCGTGGCGGCAGGGCTCGCCTCTTATCTCCGCTCTGCCTTGGGCTTCCTGGGGGGCTGCTTGGACCGTCATGATGCTTGCGTTGTCTTCCCTGTGAAAAAGCAGAATAACATCTCCTGCGTCCATTGTGGGGAGGAGGCAGTGTCGCCAAGCTAAGGGGAAGCCTGGGGAGCGCTCTGAGATCATGCCAGGAAGGTTTATAAAAGTGCATCATGTTATTCCTCCTTCCTACGCCAGGACTGACRGCACATTCTCAGCCTGTGGCTGGGGCAGGATGATGGGCAAAGACCTTCCCACCTTGTTTCTGGTTGCAAATCCCTGGATGAGGCCAACAGAGATGGCAGAGGCTGGTGTTACTGTCCACAACGTGCCATTTGCTCAGCCACTGTGGACCACTAGCCACAAATTGGCCTGTAGCTTAAAGACTAGGGCATTTTCTTAGGGAGATTCCAGCCTGATTTATGGGGGCTTGCTGTCTGCACGCAGGTTATTTTTAAGGCAGAAGAGCTTTTAGACAGATGCAAGGGGAAGACATGCAGAGTTTGATGGTATATGATTGATGTCGGTGCCTCCTATTTATAATTATGTTTCATTCCTTCTCTGCAGGATGAACAGAAGTGCATAGAAACAGTGGAACTGGAGAGTTATGACAAGTGCCAGGAACTCCGTGCGCTACTAAAAAAGAAAAACCGTTTCATTTTAATCCGCTCCCCGGGTAAGAAGGTAGGATTGCCTTTCTTGTCACCCTCAAGTCTGCAGACTCCAAAATGAGTTCCCAGGCAGCTGCGCCCAGAGCAGATGAAAGGCTCTGAGATGTAGCTTTTTGGCAGCTGGGAGAAATGACCTATAGCTGTGAATGGTCTACAGTGTGTAAGGAGGAACGCTACTGTCTTGTAGGCTTTCTTCTTGTGGTGGGGAAAGGGTCCTTCTGCGACTCAACTTTTTCCTCTTGATATTTTTCCTGCCTTATCATTTTCTTTCTTCCAGTACTCCCTGAGCAGGGGAGAATGACCATTCCCTGTGGTTCCCCCATGTGCTCTGGGCAAGGAAGTGTCCCTGTCCCAGCTACACATGCTGTAGCTTTGCCTACGTTCCAGTGAAATCAATGATCCCGATCCATGTACTGAGACAATTCCTGGAGTTGGAACCGTTGATCTGAGAAACTCCAGTGCAAAGTTACTTGCAGCCAAACAGTTCCTAGGAGAAAAGATTTATTTTGCAGAATTCATAAAACTCTACATCTTTAGTGTCCTGCGCAGCATCTGGTTAGATCCAGAACCTAACAACCAGGCTGGTGTTGCAAAGAAGTTATACATCCATTTGAGCACTGACTGTATGCAAGGACATGCTTGACTTACTTCCTGTGTAGGTTCATCATCGCTACACATCTCTGGAAGTTCTTCTTAGTTCCTACTTACATGCTATCCRTTTCAGCATCTTTATGGGCTAGGATGCTTCTGTTGTTGCCTTGAGGCACTGCACTTTGACTTACATTCTAATTTAAACGTGATTTTATTGGCATCAGAGATCTTATTAAATCTCCCCATACAAATCTGAGAGGTTGTGAGGGACAAAACATATTCATTTCCATAAGAATGTGAACAGGCAAAAATACCAACTTGCCTGCATTTCCTCATCTCCRTTTTGTTTAAATAAATGGAGATTGTTTAGTCCTTGTTGTCATTGTTGCTTATTCTTTCACTCCAGTCACTTAGTGTTTATTCGTATAATAAGACCCCAGCTGAGTTCAGAGCATCATTGTGTGGAACTTCATTCAAAACAACAAAACAAGGACTGTCCTGCCCCAAAACGCTCACGTGGACCAGGGCGGGGGTGGAGAGAGAAGGTGAATGATGTTCGTTTTGCAAGTAGGCGCAGTCTGTATCGGGGAGAAAAGTGATATTAAGCATCATGCACCAAAGTGATGGTAGCCTGGGAATTTGCAGCCTGGGCTAGCGAGCTCCTGCTCCGCACCGGATCCCAGAGCAGTGAGGCTCTCTGGTCTGAGTGGAGGTTTAGCATTTGTTTTGTAACTTGATTAATGAGAAATAACGTCAATTTTAGACTGAAAGTGGCTAACCCTGACAGGCTTGGTGTGTTTGCTAGAGGGTGGCTCAATAACTACAAGTGCACACCTACTCCCAGGGAGGCGAATAAAAGCCTGTGTGCTCAGAGCTGGGCGGCATAGTAGGAATTATTATTATCTGCAAGTATGTTACTTGGAGAGACGAAGTGTGTAATAGCTGCATATGTCTCTGCACTGCTGCACGAATCAGCACAGGGTATGAGACCTGTTCCTAAACCTTTCATTTCTTGCTAGGAGAGAGATATGCCCCAACTCTGCCCCGAAAGGGTAACTTCATCCTTTTGGCATGTTGGCAAGTTTACAGCTCCCCTGTTTTTCATGCCACTGATTAAATGGAGACCTAGATAGAGGCTACTTTTTATAAGGCTGTTTTGGTGAAAGGAAGGGCTTTTATAAATGAAAAGTTCCCTGTTTGTAGCTCCCCTCCCACCCTCCTCTTGGCTGGGAATCTGGTGAGGGTGTTGACACACAACATACTTTGGCAGATGTTAGAACAGGCTCCAGTTAGGAGGCCAATGTACACAACTGTCCTTCTTCTGTTTTGAAATTGCAGCTGTGGCGATATAGATCAGCTAAACATTTTCCATTTGGGAGGCTTGCTGCCATCCACAAAATCACCCTGTGAGCTGCCTTGCCAAGCCCTGCCAGATCTTGCTAGGTTTTTTTGCCCCCTCTCCTGAGCACAATGCTGAGGAATGCAGAAAGCCAGTGAGCTTGTGGGACTTACGAACAAGCTAGGAAAGGCCATTTCTGTCTCAGTGCACAAATAGGAGTTTCCCTGTTGAATACAAGGAGCCTAGTTTAGCTGTAGGGGAATCCCAGTTTAAATCTTGGATGGGATATTCTTGAAGAGCAGAGGAGATGAATCAGTCAGTTAAAACTACTCTGCAGCTAGAGTTGCACCCGAATAAATAAGTTGCCTTGCTAAACACTGGTTTTTGATGGATGTACCCCAGATTCTGCTTGCCCTATTCACAAGGATGACTTTTTTTTAAGCTGTGACAGTATGAGCACATCGCATGCCTGCACTGGTATGGAACCGAAAGAAAGCACTGCCCCCTGAGCTTCAATTCTTCAGCAAAGGAAGCTGGAAGTGTGCAAAGGACCCGTTCTGCTTAGAAATCTCAAATGTTTCAAGCCACCCGCAGCAGTTAAATGAAAACTGCTGGATGCAGAGAGCTGAGCTTGTAAGAAAGGGCAGCAGCCTTGGCCTGGAGACTTTAAAACGTACTCATGATGCAAAAAGCAGTGTAAATGATGCTTGGTGTAAACTGCCTAGAGACTACAGAGATTGGCACAAGTCTGGTATTCAGAGGGTCTGAAAGCCTTCAGCTACAGGGAAGTGTTAAGAATGGGAAAAAAGAGGGTGGTAGTAAGGGAAAGAGACCACGAGCAAGCACTGCAGCTCCCCACGCGTCCTTTCCTAGCACGGCCAGGCACAAACTCCACACCTGCGGTCAGGGGTGGAAACTTCCATTGCTTATTTTTCCCTTAGTCGACTTTGGAGGTACCTGCAGCTGCCTTCAGCAGGGGCCCAGCCTGGAAGCTGCAGTAGATCGCAGTGAGGCACGTTTGCCCTGTGCATGGAGGAGTCTGCTCCTGGGGTCTGCCAGTTTGGCAGAGATGCTGCGTTATTCCCAGGGATGAGGTAGCTCTTGGTTCAGCTGCAGAAAACCACAAGAATCCCCTAACTGACAGTCCCTTGGCTTCCACTTTTCCCTCCATAATCTGACCTGACAAAGTCATGTAGAAGAAGGCAGGAGATGACCTCACGTCTGGCAGATAGACTCTGGTGCACTCTTGGTAGTTTAAGATGTTACTGACCCAGCTCTGCTCTGGCTTCTGCTGCCGGTGACTACCCCGTACCAAAAGTCAGCAGAAGGGAACACATTCCCACACCTAAACCAGCAGTTCACAAGCAGTTCACAGTCAGGTTTAGCCCAATCCCACTGAACTGAAGCCAACACCAGGCTTTGCACTGAAACAGCTGAGGAGCAAGCACACGTTTCTGTCGCCCACCTCTGCTGCAGATCAGCAGCACCTAGCAGAATTGCTCAGCAAAGAGCTAGTGTTGATAAATGTCTTAAACTGCAGCTATACAGTTCTCCAGAGCTTGTCCGTTAAATCATTTAGTGCAGGTACAACAGACTGACCCTGAGAACACTTTTCTTTCCTGGAAAGCAGGGTCAGCATAGCCGTGAGACTGTCACTGCTTGAAGAGACTGATGTCTCTGAGAAGACATGGAGCAACCGGGGACACTGTGCTCGCTGCCATCACGGACAGTGACCCGTGTGTGAGCCTCTTGTTGCATGACATCTAGCCAGTGATTCAGCAGGAGCTGACTGGCCGTGCTGTGCTCTGAGTTAACCGACAGTAAATTGCGTAGTCTGTATTCATGGCTTACAATGGTCACTATCACATTAGGTTTAGCCATGACAGCTTTTCCTGGCACACCAGCCTGTTGTTTATGGCATGACTCAGTCTCAGCCGGCTTAGCAAGAAGGAGAGCAAATGTGCCTGCTGCCCTCTTAGATTTGGTGTCACTGACTCTCTGCCTTAAATTGCTGCTGGAGAACAGACCCTGTGTAATGTTTTGTGGGGTGTATCCATCTTGAGGTGCATCCTCTGATACCTGTGAATACTCAAATGAGTGAAAATACAGACAAGATAGATAAATTCACTTGTTTCTTGTTTGTAGAGGACCTGGGGGTCTCAGACTAGTGTACAGAGCCCCAGTGGCAGGCAGGACTGAGACCAACTCCTCCAGCTCCTTCCTGCCTCTTCTCTGCAGCCATCTGCTTTATAGAGAGCGTCCACCCTGCTCTGGGTTAGTCTCCTCTCCCCAGTGCCGTGGCCAAGGACGCGAGCCACAGATGTATCCAGACAGACAAGAGACTGCAAGGCAACAAAGAGACTCTGGCCGGCAGCATCCCAAGCACCAGCCTCAGAGCCCCAGCAGCATGATGCTTCCTTGGTGTCTGTGGATATTGTTCTAAAAAGGAGAAAAAAGTTTTCAAACAAAGATAACTGGGCGTACTGGGAGCTGCCCCTCTGTGTCACAGCCCCAGGGACTTGGGCAAGCAGGGAGCAGGGCTGCAGCGGCATGAGTCTGGCACTGCCCGCGCTGCCCCATTGCAGGGAGCAGGGTCCCACGCAGAGTGCTGCTTGTCCTCCCTTGCCCAGGCCTTCGGGAAACTGGGGGGCTCTTTCTGCTGCCGACTTGGGAGCATCTTTCCACGAGTCCCCTTCCCTCATCCGTTGGCTCTGCGTTCGGTGGCCGCAGCGGTAGGTCAGCATTACACTGTGTGGCAGAGGGTTGCATGCCGGAGGGACATCTCAGCTTCTCATTAATGACAAACCATCCCCCTGAGGCTTCGCTCTGCCCTGCCGCGGGGTTGCTGACACCAGTGCTTAGTCACAGTCTCAGAGGCTTTATTCAGGGACCGAGAACGAGGCACAGAAAGTGACATTGGAAGAGGAAGCTTGAAGTGAGGCAGGAATCCTTCTCTTGAACAACATGTACGGAGATTTCTAAACCCTGGTGCAAGCTGCCAGGTCTTTGCCAGGCAGTGCAGCAGCTCAGCTGCTCACAAGTGGAGCTTTCTCATAAGCTTTTATAATCACAAAGCTTTGGGGCAAAATCATTTCCAAACAAAAAAAGTTTTTAAGCACACACAAAAACAGGCCTGCTTGGACTAAAACAAAATCTGGCTGTCGCTCTGTTTTGGAGCCTTGCCTTCCCTTAGGTTCCCTGGTTAGCATGGCCCTTCTGCGCCCCAGACAAAGGGCTCTTTTTGCAGCGGGCTGTGGTTCAGGCCCTAACCTCTCCTCTGAGCTCTCAGGAAGACATGTGGTCCCGTCACCTTATGTGCAAACTAATTGAACAAATAATCTTTCCCCAGATTGCTTCTTAACTCCCTGCTTGCCGTGCTGGTTGTGAGGGTCTGGCACTTTGTCGCTGTGATGTGCAGATGTAAAACCATGGCACTGAAGTGAGGAATAAATGCAGAAGGGAAGGGCAGTTGGTTTCTAGCTGAACAGCAGGAGTGGAGATCAGGCTTTAGTTCTGCAGAGTTTCTGATGGTACCTTCAGAAGTTGCTGAGACCCAAAACAGTTGCTGCTTTGTTGTGCCATAAACAAAACAGGGAGCTGCTAAGAGCATTCTACTGTCAGTCACCATTAGCTTCATCACCCTCATTTTATATAGTCCCTGTTTTCTATAGACTCGGTTGTGATTTCAGAATGTGGAGCCTCATTTACAAAAGAGCTGGGACTACAACTGCTCTTGAAGGCAATGGGAAGGTGCAGAATACCTATAGGATGTTAAATACCCAAAAAACTATTCCAAATGAGACCACGCTAGTATGTGTTTTGGATGAGCCTCTCTGTATCTCACCTCCCCACCTGTAAGAGGTGGATAATTTCAGTTGCTCTGAAAAGTAATTTGTGAAGCCCCCRGATACTGTAGTGATAAGCAGCAAAGAAAAGATTGTCGGGGGAATCAGTAATTCTGTTTTCAGGGCAGGGATTGAGCAAAGTGCAATCAATAAGACATATTGACCCACGAGGATAAAACACATGATGGGATAGCTCAGTAAGAAGTACCACCCCTGTCATTAGGTGCTAGGAGGGACATGCACAGCAGGCTGAGTTAGGACTGCCCTGGCAACGTTGGGATTGTCTAATTTTTAAGTGCTTGATTTTGCAACTTTGACGATGTTCTTTAGCGCAAGAGCATTTCTGTGTGCCTGTGCAGTGTGGATTAGGGCACCACATGGAGCTGTTTGGATCCAAGCCAGTCTGCCATAGAGCCACTTGTAACATGAAGATGATATTTCTCTCACCTGAAGTGTACTTTGGGGCAAAGCTACATAATACTGGTGAGGTGCTCAGAGAGCATAGCAGTGAAGTAAATAACACCCTACCTGTTGTTCCTGGTGCGGTCAAGAAGAGATTCGAAACACTGAGCASAGCCGTGGGACTGCCCTGGAGGAAGAGGAGAGCTGGCTGAAGGGAGGACGGGCCATCGCTCCCTMCTTATTTGGGCCCCGTGCTTCTTGCCAGCTCCCTCTTGTATGGCCGACTCTTCCCTTCTTCTTAGGACAGCTGTTCAAACCCTAGAAAGTGTATGTCTGTAGTGTTCACTGCTGTATTTCTTCATTTTCAAACAGAAAAAGATATGGTTAATTTTTTCACTTACATTGCCCTTATGCCTCATCACGTCCATGCTCAGCTGAATAAGGGTTAGCGCAGCCAAGGTCAGAGCCCCAGATTCCCGTATCAGTTCTGTTCTGCAGAGCCACAGGAACAGGGAAGCAGGCAGAGCCTGCTGCACACAGCCTTCCCGTTGCTCGCAGCCTGGGGGGAAGTTGGAGATAAAGTACTTTATTGCATCTGAACCAGCACAAAATGACTTGGACTTCCAGCCTGACTCTCTATACACAGTGTGACCATTCGCTGTACAACTCGCTGCTGCTCTAAGAGCTATTCCGAGCGTTTTGCAGAAGGAAGAAACTCTCACTTTCTTACTACTTTAGTTACTAGTTGCAAAAATAAAACTACAGCAACAAGCTGTTCAGCATAACAAAATCCTGTTCATGGGAGCTATGAAGTGAAGTACTTGCCAAAGCGCAAAGGAATCTGTAGTTTAAACACAGGCTGGAACTGGATATTATATAGAAACTGAAGTGATACACAGAGAGCAGAGAGCTACCTCTCTGTTCCTGGCAAGGAATGCTTAGGCAAAAATTGTCTCTCTGCTCTTGCAGGTTCATGATATCAAATTTCAAGCTCCAACTTTGGAAGAAAAGGAATCGTGGATAAAAGCTCTTAATGAAGGGATCAATAGAGGCAAAAACAAAGTATTTGATGAGGTAAGAGGAACAGTTTTCAAACTCCTGTATTTCTGTGTCAGTTCTCATCCACTGCTTTTTTAGCTAAAAGCGGAACTTGCCTGAGCCCCTGTGCTCCCTGTCCTTCCTGCGTGCCAGCCATGGTCGAAGGAAAGAGAAAAATGGTATTCAAGGCAAACCAGGTTGCATCCCCGCAGGCTGGGAGTTTTTAGTCACTTCAGTTCCCAGCCCAAGAAGGTAGAACATGTAGAGAGCCGTTTGTACCATCCTACGTCTTGTTGCTTTTCCCTATCTTCTGGCCGGGGTTAGATGCAGGGAGGCAGGGGCAGCTGGTTGAGTAGATGGTGTGCCGGAGGGATGGTCTGTGCTGCTAAGAGCTAACATCTCATCAGGAGGCTCACGGGACACAAGAGCCCACCAAAGTCAGTGTGAGATGGTCTGGTTGGCTTCAGTGGGTTCGGGATCAGCGAATGCAGGGGTGTTCCCCTCTCCCAATGGAAGCGGCTGCTGCAGAGAAGCAGCTGCAGCGCTGAGTTGTGTAAAGCTCGGGCTGCAGCCTGGAGAGACCTGTCTTCCCCACGCTGCCATGATCCTCAGCACCGAGTAGCCTGGAAATGGAGGTATTTGGTTAGGACATAGCCCAGTCTTCAAGACTGGAAAAATCTGAAGTGACTCAGTCCAGCAGCTATTTCGCCTGCAGTCTGGAGAGAAGTCTGGTGGAAAGTTACTCCATGGCCCCAGCCAAACCTGCCTGCCTCTCGGCTGGCCCCAGCACACCTGCACTCCCAAATTCTCCAAGGATGAAAACTGCACATCCTAGAGCCTGACTAACCTTGCCCCCTGTTAGCTTGTAAATCAGCCCTGAACTAAACCAAAGGAGCAGTATCTATTCTGCAGTTGTTTCAGTAACTGAAAGGAAGTGCACAAAACCACCATCACGGGAATGACTCAAGAAGAAATGGGCAGGGTAACGAGGGGACGAAGCAATCGGCAAGATCTGTTTAGCAAAAGAAACCGAAGCAATGAGTAAAAGTTTTGAGAAAAGGGCTAAGTGCTGCAGATACGGTGCTAGAGATGCAAACTCTGAGAGCTTGGGCTTTGCTTTTATTCAGCAGAGGGCAAAAGCAGGAGGAGAGGCTGGAACATGCTCCTTTTTTGCCAAGGCAAATGGCACTCAGTGTCAGGTTTTTGCTGGTAGTGGGGTGTAGCGGTTCCTCGGGCCCTTGGACCAAGTGGGAAGCAGCACATGGTATTAAAGGGACCAGCTGGGACCAGCAGCAGCCTGGGAAGATAAAACCCAGCAGCAGAGAGCTTAGCAGCCAGGTCTGCTCTCATGTTTCAGCGGGTGGGAGATGTAATGCAATGCTGCTCAGCCCTTGCTGGAGCGACCCCACACCGGCTTGGAGCTGCCTGGAGGGTCACAGCMCGTGGCTCTCCGGTGGGCAGTGAACTCTGCACATCCCCTCGGCAGCACAGCAAGGTGGGATCTCGGGTCACCTCCCTGCCCCGTGGCCTGGGGTTATCCTCCTTACGAGGATCCGGGTTCTCAGAGGGAGCCAGCCTCTAATTCTCATTCATTCCAGTAAGGATCAGACCTCAGATTTAAAGTGTTTCCGCACAGGCCAGGCACAAGCTAACAGATCAAGCCCTCAACTGGCTTGGATTAGCTGTTCTCCGCTGAAAGAGCTGTAAAACCACTCTGCCATATCAGCCAGGGGTTGGGACCCATTTTTTGCTTTAAATCCCTATTTCACCCTTGCCAGCTTTCCTATTGTACAAACTTGTGGCCAGCAAACCAAGGACACGCTGACGATTCACCATCCCCGGTCACTAGTGCTGCCCTTCTGCGCGGAGCAGACTCCAGCCCTCAGCCATTGCAGCATGGGTGGGTGGGCGGTCACAGAGCCACCACAGAGAAATACCTGCCAGGGGGCTGGGACTTCCCTCCCCACATGCAGGAGGCAGTGGATTTCTCTTCTGATTCCAGGAAACAAATGTGTTAATTCAGCTAGAGTTGCAATTAATCCAGGTCACTGCTCACACCTTCTCTTCAGCATCCCGCAGTCATTAGAGCTGTAGAAGGGAAGGTCTGTAACAAAGCACTGCTGATACAGTTCACAGTCAGGTCACTGTTATTAATGAGCTTTCACCTCTAAGATGGCAACAGCAATTTCAATGCTGTGCTCTGCCACATGCAGGAGCCGGTCCAAGCCCGGGCTGCAGCGAGGACAACAAAGCTGCCTTGTGTCCTTCCATCCCTGCCCTTTAGGTAGAGGGGACGTTAGCCATCGCAAACCTCTGAAGGTTGGATGCTTTGCTTTGGAGTGTCTTTTAGACAAACACGGCTCAGTATAGGACAGATGATACCTTAAATATCCATCACGTACATGCAGGGCTTTGCATGCATGCTGTAACTAAGGTCTGAGGCAAAGACTCTAGCGGTGAAATATTCAAAACCCTCCTGGATCCAAATGCTCCATCTCTTCATGTGTGACAGTGAGAACTTTATAGACGTAGCTTGAGAAATTAATGACCCTCTTCCTTTTTTCTTTCCCTCCTCATTCCCTTTTAAAGGTGAAAGTAGACGAGAGCCTTTCCTTGGACCACGTAACTCGGGACAGAGTGAAAATGACCCACGGACGCAGGCCACCCACGAGAAGTCACCTAAAGGAGGTAAGTGCATCCCCCTGGGGTGAGCCATCTCCCCAGCTGGGATCACCAAGAGCTGCTCCTTCCACTTAGGTACAAAACCCAAGGGAAAAACCCAGATACAGAGAGCCCAGAGAAAGCTGACAAGGGAAACAGCTTCCTCCGGGAAGGGCTGCACCAGCACCTCTCTAACGAAGCTCCAGGTTCCCATAGATCTGTAGTTGCTGCAACATGTTACGATATATTTAGCTTTCCATAACTCACGAGCTGCTTCACCGTCTGGTGAGAGCCATTATAGTTTCACTTTAATCAGAAGAGACCGAAGCTCCTATATTTATTTTCTAAGAAGTGATGATTTTGTAGCCACAGTGGTCTAAAGGTAGGAGAACTGCACGGTGTGTGGGGAGAAGCTGTATTTTTTATTAAGCTAACTGGAAAAAGCAGACAAACTTTCAAGCTTACAAGCCCTTCCTTAGGTCTGAAACAGAATACATTATTCTCCCAGGCAGTTTTATGGCCTAGCCTGTCTGCTCTTAACTGATTAAATAGCTTTCTTACTTAAAGAAAAAAAAAAAAAAAAAAAAAAAAGAAAGAAAAAACACCACAAAATAAACCTGCAGTTCATTTCTATGGGAGAGGTTCTTACTAATGTTTGATTCCTGTGATTTATGAAAAAGTTGCCACAGACAGATTGATATTTTAGCAGAGCATTAATCTTAACCAAGGAAGGTTTTTAAATCAAACCTTCTTTCTTCAAACTTCCAAGACACTGACTTATGTGTCTGCACAGCACTCAGATGACCCTCGTGCAGAAAATGAGATGCCCCGAGACTTTTTACTTTGCATAGAAATGGAGGAAGAGTGTCTCTTCTAGAAAAATGCATGGGAATGAATCATAGATTCCCATCCACTCCTCCAGAAAACCGCAGAAGAAAACATGACAAAAGTCACAGCAGCAATGAAGTGTGGATTCTCTGTTGCCTAATATGGGTTCAGGAAGGTAGGAAGCCCTTCCCTAGGCACTAAAAAGATCTCTCAGCTCACTAAATTCACAAGATACCTCTGAGGTTAATACCTGTAAGACCTCTCACCTTCAGCCAAATTCAGGGGAAACTGGCTTACAAATTCAGAAGCAGGAATGAGGGGAAAGGGAGGGGATAGAGCCTGCAGAAAGATGTGTATCACGGCTGCTGGCGGCAGTATCGTGAAGGAAATGGGATGAAAAATGATTTTCAGTGTCAAAGCAGGCCAGGTGAGGACAGGTCAGGGCCAAGTTGCCAGGATGCAGCTTGCCTCTGTCTCTCTGATGGGCTGGAAAGGCAAAAAGAGACTTTAACTAAACTCCCCTGCACTGCAGGAGTCTGTCCCTGGCTGCAGCTATGCCTTCGTGTGGTTTTGGGTTCCCTCACACAGGAACTGTCACTGCATGTCTCCCTCTGGGGCACTGAGCTTACACGCTGCAATGTCTTTACTGAGTCCATCCTTTTTAGGAAAACCCCCGTACTAGAGTGATTTGCACACAGCCTGTGGTTTGAAGGAGGTTTAACCAGCTGAGGCTTGGCCCCRGTAAGACAGGAGTGACATCAGCTTGGAGGAAGCAAGCGGAAGGCAACGGTATTACAATAGTATCCCTGGCCAAGCGATCTAAAGATCAACTTGTTTTATATGTTCAAGTAAAAATATGACAGTCCCAAAAGCAGAAAGCAGGTGTGCTTTGGGTAGGCACGTTGTAAATGAAGGGGGTAGAGGGATCCAGCTACCACAGGACAAAGAATTAAAATATGGCAGAGCTGACCGCTTAGCACCAACAGGAAAACCAAGAAATAAGGTTATTGTGGAACAGCTTTGAGACGTTCTTCTCAAAGGAAGTAGTAAAATAGGTTCTGTGCTTTTGTCCTAATTCTTGACTGCTTATGGTTATTGGCTTTGATACGCTCGTGCAAGTTGCTGCACCGTCAGGCAGAAAATAACTCGGCAGCAAAACGCTCACGATGTTCACAGAACGTGTTGGTCTGGGGAAAAAGCGGGGCTATGCAGGGGGATGGAAGTGCTTCACTCGATGCATTCAAGATTTGCTGCAACGTACGTGACTTGACCCAACTTTCTTCTTTATTGGGTGAAATGTTTGGGACTCGTGATTATCACAGCTTATTAAATTTTAGCACAGCAGATCACATTGGGTTTCACTTATCAGATTAACGCTGGTAGAGCTGGCTACTGCTGTTAGAGGGTAGCATCGGGTGATGCTGCACAGAAGAAGCGCAAGCTCCGTAGATTGCTCTTGAGCTATAGAAAAAGCTGCTCTTAAGAGCACCGGTTTTGTTATCAGTCAGATTCTTCTTGCAGTTTCGACAGATGTAAGTATAAATGGGGTGGATGTGTGAAGCAGCAACCCCTCGCGTGCCATGCTGGTTGTGAGGGTCTTGCACTTTAACTTGAAGTTAAAGGATGGAGCACAGGATTAATGATGGAATAGATATTGAAAAAGTTCTCTCTTGTATTTCAGGCTGCCAAATCTGCATCAGATGGTATCCTGCGACTAGATCTGGATATAGTAGACAATGGACCACCAAACTTTGATTCCACTATCAGCGAAAGTGACAATGCGCCACCTCAGAAAGAAACTCCGAAGCCGCCTATGCCACCTACAAAACCCACTGGCACAAAAGAAAACCAAGGTGCAGAGAACAATGTTCCTGACCAGGAACATAAAAAACCTCTGTCTCCTCCGTTGCCTCCAGATAAGAAGCTTAAGGAAGGCATAGCATCAAGGGACAATGTAAATGCCAAGGAAGAGGACTCTGTAAGCCCAGAGGAGAATGTGGAAGGATCCCAAGCACCAAGTGAGGAGAACAGAGAGAACCTCATTGAGGTCAGCAACAGGGGCATAGCAAAAGCTCCAATTCCTCTTCCTAAGAGTGTGCCAGACAAGTTAAAAGTAGCTTGGGACCAACCAGTCCCTGAGCCTAAAAACACAGAAGACTTGAAATCATCAGGAGATAGCAGCAAAGACAACCTTGCTGAGATTGCCACTGCAGATGTTACAAAGCCTCCTGTTCCTCCTAAGGTTCTGTCAGAAAAAATGCTAGCCACAATGAACTCCAGCCATGGTGACCTGGAATCTGGGGTTTCGGAAGACCTGGAGTCTGGCAGCTCCAAGCCACCGGTGAATGGGATCTCAGCCAGCGAGGTAGCAGAGTCCACATCCCCAACAGTTGAAACTGAAGAAGGAAATGGGAGAACCTCTGCCGAGAAGGAACAGCAAACTTCAGTAGAAGAGGCGGAGACTTCCTTAGCTACAGAAACAGGCCATGAAAGTGTAAAAGCAGCTATTGAGAAGAAAGCATCTGTAGAAAGCACTTCAGGTCTCAAACTTCGCAGTTCTTCTCTGGGAGACTTGCTGTCTGATTCCAAAAATACAGAGAGCGCACTTCCAGGCCAAGGTTTCCCCAAGGATTCCCATCACTGCTTAGCTAAAATGGAGGAGAAAGTTGCTAATGAAAGGGAAAAGGCAGAAAAACTTCTGCAGAAGGTTTTACGTGAAGGGTTGGAACAGGCCCAGGAGGGGAATGGACCCCCAGTGATGGCAGAGACATTGCTCAATGAGGCAGTAGAACAACTTCGGCAAGCTACGCAAGTTTTGCAAGAAGTTAAAGGTCTTGGAGAACTGAGAAAAGAAGCAACACAGAAACAGAAAGAAAAGCAAAAGGATCTAGTGATTCTTTATAGGAGAAGTGCTCCCTGACATACTCTTCAAAGAGACTTCTTTCTCAAAATCAAAGCTAAACGTTTGCCATTTATGATTTGTACCATTGCTAGGCCAGTGTTTAAAAGGTGGTGTTTTGCTGTGCACGCACCATGTTTATGGGACAGAATTGAGCTTTCAGTTATAGCATCTTTCTATCTTTCTTCATGCTGTACATACCAGTCCGGTTCTAATCCTCTTAGCACAGCAGAAGGTTACAGGACATTCAATGGTTTCGAAAATGTGAATGCTCTTTAAGGACTCTGTCCAAAGTCCTTTCAATGGATCAGGCCTTAAAAATTACTGGTAATAAAACCAAGCCAGATTTTTAAAAGGAGCAGAATGGCTATTCTAGCAAAAGCCCCTGTCTATCCGTATTTACAGACAAGCAGATACCAGATTACACTGGCACCTATCTGGTTTTCCCAGTTAAATCATTTAAGGATAAATGTAGTCAGTGTTTGTTCACTTGCTGGCAAGGTTTCCCAGACCACCTGGCCCAGTGACATCTAGGAATGTAAAGATAGATGGTTTAATCTTCTCCAAAGATACTCATAAAACCACATCCACAGTTAAAAAGTGACCTCACACAGAGGCAAGCAAAACTGGCCAACTCCTGACTACAAGTAGTGTCCTCAGATCTGGAGCAGGTGTACGAAGGCACTCTTCTGAGCCTGGCTGTGCAGAGCTTTAGGTGTGCTAAGCACTGCGTAAGTGAACGCAAGTCTCAATGCATCATTGCCAGGCAAGTATTAACTGTTCCTGTTTCATTAATAGGGAAATTGAGGCAAAGAGCAGGTTACACTTGGCCTTTGAAGGAGTGTCTTCTAGCAGCACAACACGTTGATTATTGAGGACCATACCTATCTGGTAACTCTGAATCCCCTCATTGTTGTTGGGAAGAATTAGCCAGGCATTTGGAGAACTTGTGTCCAGGAGATCCCGAGGAGCTTCCTAGGAGAGCTGTCATTAAGAAGCTTTAGGGATGTGTGTTCCCTTAGCTGTAGGCTCGCGCTCTGTGTTGTCTCGGGATGTTAACTGACAGGAGCATGCACACCAGGCAGTGGGTCTGGATGAGATCCCTCTTCCTATTTAACATATCTCTACCTGCTGTGTCCTGGCTAGCCCGAGAGCCATGGTTTGGCACAGATGTCTGTAATTGGATTACATGGAGGGAAAGGCATTTTGCACGCACAACTTTGGGGCTGGTCCCAGTGGCTTAAGTATATTAAAATAAAAATGCATCGCTACAGAAGGGTCTGAGGAAGGCATTGCAGAAGGCTCCGGCACAATTCCCGCAGCTTCCCTGCCCACCTGCTGAAAGCAACCACAGTTCCCGCGGTCTTTAGTGATTACAGCTGTGATAAAATCATGTCTTTGCACTGCTGCTGTATAGCCCTGTACCTGAGCTGGGTCCCCTCCCCTATTCTCTATAGTTGCTCTGAGGAGAATCGTATGACAGCCCAAAGGGCTGCTTCTTTGCTTGAGCCAGACTCTGGAAGCATGGAAAAGGGTGATCTTCCCAGTCTGGTTTTAAGGAGTGACACGCTACCTAAGCTCTTGTCTCTCATTTGCCAGCACTGCCCTCTTAGCTCATCCATTTCTTTTTCTTCTGTTCTTTCTTTTATAATTTCCCAGGTTCCACAAGGCTGCAGTGGGCTGCAAACACCCCCCATAGCAGCGGCCCAGTAAAGCTTCATCTGAGCATCTTCTTAGGCTAGGCAGTGGGCACTTCAGGTCTGAGCACAGAAATGTTGGCTTCGGGCTTCCAAATGTCCTGTTTTTCACCACCCGGAGCCACCAAGACAGGTCGTGACTAGAACTGATGCTTCTGCCTCTTTTGATTAAAGCAGCCTTTGTTTCAGTGGTCTGTCCCCCTCTCAAGACAGCCATAGACATCGCATGGGAATTCACTTGTTATTCTCTCACGTGGAAAGTTCTACGCAGTCAAACACTCAGGGCTCAGGTGCCAAAAAGCTTTGCTTTGAGACAAAAAGACTCCTACGTCCTAAGCCCACTCCCAGGCACATAGCCTGGAGCAAACTCTGGATCTGTGTCATTTGCTGCTGTAGATTCAATGTGAACCATGGGTCTTATTTGCCTTTCCAGACATACTTAGGACAAGGGCTAATAACACAGACAATATTCAGTGCCTATCTGCTATCTAAATGTATTTTTCTGCATGTGCACTTTTGTTTACCGAACACTGTGTGGTATGAATGTGAGCTGTCAGAACCTGGTGTGCACTGGAAGTCGAGGGACATCAGCTTCAGAGAGCAGGCAGGCTTTTGCAAGATGCATTTCTGTAACAAGAGATAAATTAGATGGGGAAAAAGCAGTTCACACTAACAGGAAGACCCACAAACCAGGGCAAACTCTGGGTACAGGTTCATATCCCAAAGCAGAAGCCAGTCCTAAACTCCAGGATGAGCACATAAAGCCTGGAACTGAAAACCCAGGAGAACGAAAACAGCTTATGGGATAGCTCAGTCCCCTAATTTATATGCAAATGCTTTTGCTCTCACAGGTGTTTTCTTGTGGCGATGTGTTCTGTGGATACCCGTCTGGCAAAGCGCTGATGAAAATACCCAGACATCCCTATCTGTTACAGCCAAACCTACAGGATGTGCTTATATTTACTGTATATTTTTATATTATACTGAATATTCTAATGAATAAATGTCTGACATTTTACTGAATACCCATCAGTAGGAATCTTAACAGATAAAAACCCCTATATCTGTTAGGAAATGGGAAAGTTAAATCATTTTATAAGCTACAGCTAATTACTATGTTTGCTGTACTAACAGAACTTACTAGATTTGTATTATGTCTTGTAAATAGGTATAACTTAAGTGGAATCTCCGTAGCACCCAGTAACTCTACTGCTGAAAACGCTATGTTAGAGACTCTTTGGTTTTAACTGTTTTTTCTAATACGGTTAGCAGTTCATCCTAAAATGTCTAGCCCGGCCGTAAGCCCGATTCACCTGGACTTTGCAGGAAAAAACGCATCATGTTCCTTCTGCAGTTTTCCCACTTGTTCTTCTCATTCTGGTCATGAGCCAGGCCCTGCCTAGGGCTGGAAACTGCCTTCTGGGGTGTTTTTACATGCTCCTCTGAAAATGGCAGTGCTGATCAGAGTCAGAGACAGGATCCTAGGCTGCTCTGACCTCATACAGCAACTCCCATCTTCAGTGTACATCCTGCCACCATGCACTTTTTAAAAAATCTTCCTTTAAACTCRCATTTAAACTTACATCTAATTTCTGGCTGGACTAAGGCTGGTTTTTGTGCCTGAAAACCCTCTGGGCATGGAGCGCTGGGGTGTGAGTCTGTTTTGGGCTGTGCCACCAGGTTACACRTCTGTGACAGGAAGGAAGTGAGTTTGCAAGCAAGCAAATGTGGATGACTATCTGAAAAATAGCTGCTGCAGCCTGTGGAAAAGCAGCACTTTGTCTCCTGCTTGTAAAGAGCTTTGAAATTTGGCAATAAAACCCCCTTTTAAGTATCAGCTGTTTAAGAGCCATTTGTCCTAAATAGGAGCAAAGAAGAGCCAGCAGGACCAGCACATTGAGGCTTTGCTCTAGAGAAGGGCATGTTGCACAGGCTGTGGTCAGGCTGGGGTGAGCTAGATGCTGTGCTAACCACAAGCCCGGAGGAAGGAGAAGCACTGGGGGCAGCGGCTGGCACAGAGCTGGAGCAGTGCAGTTCCTGAGTCATCCCTGCCTGCCAGCTTGGCTGCCCTGGCCAGAAAGCACGGCCAAGGCCAGGATCTGCTCCTGCTCCTTCTGGAAAGCAGTGGGAAGCAACCTCACCAAGCGCAGTCTCCAGCAGTGCTGTCTGGGCTGCCCTTAACATCTTCACGTGGACTCTCTGGTGTCTACAAAATGTTGAGCTCACTCAGAAGTCGTCCCCTTGGTGGTGAGCAACACCAGAGCCTCGTTCCTCTGCCCAGATGCCAGCAAGCTACAGGAAGATAARAAGCTGGCATCACAGTGACCGCTTTCCTTCTGCGAAAACTGGGTAGAAACTGGTCAATAGGTTCAAAAGTTAYGAGGAAGCAGTGAAAAGACTGCAAGTATACGTGCCATCCTATTGCACAAGCTTGGCTTCATTTGGGTAAAAAAATATGCTTAGCAAACCCTCTAACCCCTTGCTGGGGTTCCTCAAAGGAATCTCCAAGACACAGGGTTGATTTCTACAGATACACTGTAGAGAAAGGCACTTCCTCTCGCACTAAGAAAACAGACAACACATCACATTTTGGCCTTAAATTGATGTTGGTAAGGAAGGGAAGTGTCTAGCTCTATGTGAAACATGATGTGAAAAAACGCAAATGAAAACATACATAGTGTTRGCATATGAAACATTTGTCTGACTGCTTTTAATTCAATGGATAGTCATGGGTTACTGGTTCGAAGAGACTATGTTATCGTGTAATCTGGAATAGAAAATGCAGGTCCTAGGTTCCATCCAGTGATCCCACAGGACTCAATAATTTGCAACTGAGAAAGAGCAGAAAGAGCTCTTCCAGTCCCAGGGTGCCAAAAGATTTACTACAGCATTGGCTAGCCTACTCTGATGATTAATTATTCTTGCTATTAAAAAAATGTGTGTTTTATCTTAAATATGAGTCATCAACAGTGAAGCTCTCCAAGCTTTCCCCTTTCCAGCTTAAGAGTTAGAAAATTTGCAGGCACAGAAGATATCCACTGTGTTTAGAGAGCGGAGATCCCCGTTTTGTTATGCTATGCAAGTTCACATACTTCAGAAAGCCAGTGCTTAATTTATTCCAGGAAACTTAGTCACCGTGTTCTTCTAGCGCCTTACCTCACGGCTAAGCAACCCACAACATTCCTGTGACAACCGCCGACGTGATGTTACAAAGCATTAACGATTTCATTCTCAGCAGCAATGCTGCTGTCTGAGGTCAATGCGAGGTACTTTAAGCCATGTATTTTCCATCCCCTCCTGGGTATCAGAGACCCTGTCCCACCAGCTTCGCTTCAGAGAGCAGCTGGAGGCTTAGCCCTCGCATCTCCTGCTGTGCAGCGTTAGTCCCTCTGCCTGAGCTAGCCCGGCTTGGCAGTTCAGAGGTTGTAAAAACACAACATATGAGGAAACCGTGAAGGAATCCTACCTTAGTGCATCTTTACTAAAGATGATACGTAAAGCACATGTATTCACACCTATAGAGAAAAAAAAAAAGAAAACTGTGGAATATTGCAAAATGCCATTTGTAAGAAGTTATTACAGGACGGATGGCTGTCAACAGCTTATCACATTGACTGGGTAGAGGGAAAAAACTAAAGTTGGCTCAATTTGCAGCAAAAAAAGATTGAAGACTTCTATTTAGAAGTCTTCCGGGCCCAGGGTGGAGGTATTCTAGAATGGCATCCACAGGGGGACCTCCGTCACTGGGATTTCTTAAGAGCAGGTATGGAGGGAAGGTGGGTATATCTCACCCTCTTCCACACAGACAGGTGGATGAAACTGTTGCCTGAGGTCTTTCCCAGGCATGTGGTTTCCGCAGGACACTGGCAGAAGCCTCAGCAACCAGACTCRGGCTAATAAACCCCACAGGCTATTCAGGTCTTTAACCCTGTTTTCCCTCTCGCTGGGGAGCTGTGGGATGATAAACGTGGTGCCCTAGAAATCCCCCACAGACGCTGCTCACACCTCCTCAGCCTGGCCTGCTCTCCCCAGCTTTCTTCTCTTCTCCTCTTCTGCTCCAGATTTCAGTTCTCAGCTGTCCCTGCTTTCCCATCTCATGCCCCTTCTCTGCCAGAACAACTGATTCCTAGAAAGCTCAGCACTCTGTTGATAGAAGCTGTCCATAAGTTTTAGTTGTGCCGCTGCCAAGAAAACCTCCTTACTCCTCGCCCCTGTCGGATCCAGGAGCCGGTTTCTACGTCCCCATGGGGGATAAGTTTACGCTTTGGAACGTGGGCATTTTTCAAAGTCAGGAAATTAATTTTAAAATTATCTGCTCAAAATAAATGAATGAATGGAATCAAAATGCTGGGAACCCAAGCTGGAACTACCTCAATTTTTTTGACTAACAGCACTATTGGCAGTTCTTTTATAGCATTTTTCAGTACTAAGACCTTAAGGTGTTTTGTGGCCATGAATGAATTCCGCCTTGTAGTGCAGCCAGGAGAGACAGTGGAGCTTCTCACCCTTGCAGAAYGAAGGCAAAGGCACAGAGCACTGAAGAGCTGGCCTCCAAACCCATCCTCCTGCAGCAGACACTTTAATTTTTAATTGGTGCAGTAGTGACATWTTGCAGCAAACATTAGATGACCTGAACAACAGATGATCAGATGAAGTGCTCCTAAAAACAGCAAACCAAAAAAAAAAAAGCCAATTCTGAGAATTTGTCCTTTGATGACTTTTCTAAGCCTTAGCAGGGATAGGAATGGACCTCCAAATCCTGCTTTCTTTGGGCAATATGACAGTTAAAGAACTGTTATTCCTAGCCCATAAGCGGGTAAGACATACTGTRCAAATACTACAGATAGCTGTTAAATCTACCATATTGTTGATTTAAAATAAGAACTTGAAGTATTTTGGAGATGTTCTGGGGGAAAAGACAAAGCCATCTGGAGCAGAGACTGAAGGAGGTGTACTGGAGAAGAGGTCAGAGGTAGGAAGGGGGCAAGATGTGGGGAGGCAATGCTAAGTACTAGCTCCCATTCATGGGTAAGGATGTGACATAATATGCAACACAAACAGATCCAAACTCTCCTTCCCCTCAGAACTACACAGCAGGGTCATATCCAGAAATGAGGATATTTGAAAGCTGGTTACTGGCTTTCCCTTACCCCTTATCAAAACATTTAATTCCCTCTTGGTCTCTAAATAGTTTCAGATGCTCGGTGAAGTTTTTAACTATATTAATATTTTTCCCTCCCACCCAAAAAAACTCAAGTAGTTTTGGAGGAAAATTATTTTTTCCTTCCGGAGGAACCTACCTTGCACAGAAAGAAATGCTTCTTAAAGGAGAAATGCTAATTGGTTTTAGATGCACGTTATCTATCTAGCACACCACYGCACACTGGGATATTTATCACTGAAATTGATAAAACACTAGAAGATCTCCAAAAGTCCAACAGATATCCAAGCCAGCATGACTAACTTAGCGAGGATCTGTGCAAACAAAACTGCAAGTTCCTCTGCTATTTCATTCGCAACAAGAAGTCAGTTTTGAAATACTGGCAAAATACTCCGGGTTTGTTTAGACCACATCACCATGACAGCAAAGCACTGCCCAGTTCTTCATGTATTGGTCGTCTTTGCAAGAAACAGTGGTGAAGGGGAAATGAAGCTCAAAGGAAAAAAACATGGCCAGATGTCATATGGGAGATCACAGGAGATACGGATTTGAACTTACATTCTCCGGTGCCAGTCCCCAGCATGTGGATAACCTGCCTGTCCAAGCAACAGAGCCTCTGATCAGCTCTTTCTCTAGAACAACGCTGAATTTTCAACAGCATGGGTTGAATTTCCTGAGCGGGGCAAATAAATTCCACTTGTTTTCGACTGCCAAGAACTAATGAACTTCTGAAAGGTCATCAGTTCAAACAATAGTTATGTATTCGAATGAGAGGATTGCTCTCAGCTTAGCCACGCTTCTGCCTTTCTATCCAGGCGGGTTCAAAACCACCCACCTCCAAGGGTGGAATCAGGGCCTCATGGGAATTGCTGGYGAGAAATTTTCTGGCAAAATGTTTTCAGGACAAAACAGCAACCCAAAACTGTTAATGGAGGATTTGGAATCACAGATTTGGAAAAGTGTCTTGGTTTAAAAAAATGTACAAAAAAGCTTTAAAAATTTGACATTTCAAAAGGGGACAGTTTTGCTCTGCAGCATGAAAACACAATTTCAACACTTTGGTTAATTTACAATTTTTTAAGTAATTTACCCTAAGAGTTTTTAAAAGTATGAAATTACATATTTTGATGGAGCTCATGTGATTGCTTCCTGTCTGCTTACAGGAGTTTTAAAAATTTTTTATTTTTTTTTCCTTGCTGTAGATAGGGGAAGAGAATTCAAACCCTTGGGAAGGCTGGGAAGGTGGGAGAGCTCTTTCAGTCCGGCTCTAGGCAGACAGAATAGGATTCCTGTGCATTTCAGTCCTCAAAATGGGGCACAGGGATCCAGCCTGGCTCCTCTGTGACTGTTTCCTCCAAGGACCATCGTTTCATCCTCAGATGAACCAGTCACACCACGGGCTGTGGTCCATTTGTTTTGGCTCAAGACAACAGTAGCTGCACAGGCACGGGGTTGGTTTTTTAAATGAGTCTGTCATTGCCCAGAGAGAAAATGCCATTTTCTCAGACAATCACAGTAAACTTACCGATGTCAAAAGAAGCAGACCGTAGAACTCCTTTAAGGAGTCTCGTCTCATTCCTGTGACAAGCTTTCAAGAGTGTCATGTTCTTCTGGTAAGCAGGTCATTTGGAATTAAAGTATTTTCAGTGCTAAACACAAGAGATGTAAGTGTGGGGGCTTGCAGCCAAAGCCACCCTTCCTATAGAATAGAAAGAGCACAGGCTGTTCTCTACAGTTCTGCACGCTCCTGCTCTGCTCGTTGCGACAGAGGCAGAGGGCAACCTCCACAGCAGCCCTGTCCCGGTTAGACATCACCCCTGTGGACTATGAGACATGTCAGCAGAATAGAAGAAATTTTTCGGCCTCCGAATCAGGACCCTTGGAGGACCCCTCCCATTCACCACAGTGAATGACAGCAAATTGAAATGCAGCCACTGCCTACCCCAGTTTCCTGGCATTTAGCAGACACTTGTGTCGTCTAATTATCACCAGTCTTGTACTACCCAGAGCTCCTGAATCTTGCAATGGACTTCTTTAGGGAAGAACAAGGTATCTGCATATGACCCCATTAATACCATGGGAATAGCATCTGGGTTTGAAGATGTAATGTCCTCAGATTGGTTCTGCACAAATGCACTGATAAAGGGGAGCCAGCCCTTTGGGTTTTGACCCCAATTTCTAGATTCAGCAATCACTAGCAAACAACAGAGGCCAACAGTTTAATTTTTTTTTTTTTCAGAGCGGCTAGGCTCTCGACTGAGTTACTGTGGCTGTAACTCAGCTGCGTTACAAGCCATCTCCAGCAAGAAGGCACTGGAGCAGGAGGTAATTGAGAGTTGGCTCCCGGAGGGAATTTTCCCTTAAAAGGATAACTACATTGTCATGATGAAACCAGCTTGCTTCCACTGCCCGCAGAGCATTTTGCAAACACGGCTGCCAGAGCTGGGGGCGGTGGCGAGTATGAACAGCAGACAGCTAGGAGCAGCAGGGCAGTGGCTGCTCCTTAAATGCTACAGGAACTCTGTCCTCTCTCAGCCATGCTCTCCCATGAAGGGCAGCAGGACAGGCAGGCAGCCCCAGAAGGTCACTTCAGTGCCACGTAACAAGAGGTCAACTCCTACCATCTGCTCAAGGTAAAAAGAAACCTAAGTGAGGGATTGCAACCAAAGAAACCAGCCTCACAAGAAGCGCTTGCACTCAAAATCAGCAGTATTTTCAGAGAGGGGCAGGCAGGATGCCAGCTGAAAGCATACCAAGGCCACGCAGGAATTTTTCCAATTAAATATTTTTTCCACCAGAAAATAACTGAAACCGCAGCTTTTCATTTGAGAGTCCATGGAACAATTCTGATCAAAGCTCTTTAGACAGGATCAAGGCAAATGACAAGAGCGCTGAACCCTAGAGTGGCCTCTTGTCCAGCAACAGGCTGCTGAGAAGGGAGAGCCAAGTTTGAGGCCAAGCCCTGCTCTGTAAGACTTAGACCGGTGACTTGAACCTCAGCTTCCCATAACCCAGAGGAAACTGCCTTAACTCTGATCACAACCCCAGGCCTGAGATCCCTCCTTGTCCTCTGGACAGCCCACCCACCTGGAGCTTTGCACTGTGCTCTTCTGTGCAGTGCAGGAAGGGCTGCACTGTGGTTTTTACATGGAATGAGGCTGAAATGGGAAAGGCTGGGTTTGGCCCAGCTGTAGTGCCACGCACGGGTTCCTAAAGCTAAAGCCTCCCTATGCAGATCTTGGGTGAGGTTTTCAAATCTTGACTCATGCTCATGCGGTCTCTAACACAGAATAACCCACCCATCATCCTGCAAGAGAAGGAACCAGGACCAAGTGTTTCCCTCCACCCTGACGAGGGGACAAAATATGCACGAGTGAGCAATAGCCAGGTCTCAAGTGAGCAGAGACTCCTGAGCTGGCAGTGCCACAAAGGCTTACACAAAGTAAACCACCATCCCTTCCTCTGAGGCCTAGCAGCCTACAGAACCCCATGCAGCTATAGTCCTTATATTTACACTGGGGAGTCAAGGCATGGGACAGAAGCCCAGAGAGCTGGTGAGACAGATTTCTAGTCACCAACAAGCCATCGTTGCTGGAAGCAGGATCTCCTACCACTGAGCACCTTTAAGAGACAGACCACCAGCAACTCCCTCCAGACCACAGAGGTCAGCTCAGGAGCTGCAGTAACTGCAGCCGTTCCCAGCTCTGCCTGGTGGTTGCTCCATCTGGTCCCAGCCCGTTGCTACCCCTATGAAGTGTCCGCTTGAAGTAGTCCCATTTCGGGAACTCCACAAGCAGCCATGGAGATTCAGCACACTTCCTCTTAGCTTTAGGGGCAGAAAACTTCATTTTCTAATCAGTCTTTCTCTGCAGAGAGAAGTATTAAAAGCTTCAGCAGGATAAGTGTGTTAGTGCCGATAAACAGAAACTCATCCAGAGATTAACAGCAGAAAGCTGGAGAATTACAGGTGTCTACAGGCACAGACTGGTTGCCATATGGCTTTCCCTTTCTATGAGTAACAGCATGAAAATGAGTCAGGCTCTATAGCTGAGTCACAGCAAGTGAATATAAACTTCCTCTTCAGACCTGGAGAACCTGGGCAGGTGGAGGAAGAGCTCTGTATATTCTTCTGCCCTAAATAAACACAGCATGGTGCATCCATGGAGCTGTGCGAGTCCTGCTCCGGGGCCTGGGATCTGCAAGCCTGTCCCAAAGGAAGACCCTGTGGTGGAAATATATGATAAACATATGAAAACATCTGCCTTCTGTTTCCTGTGCTCTATACAGATTATCTCTCTCTACAGATAACCCTGTCCTTCTCAAAGAGAAAGCTGGGGTTTGTGCTTTTTAAACGCTGCTGAGACCAGCTACAATTTGAATCAGCTCGTTCTGTATCTGTTCTCAGACTGCGTGCATCACCACCTCTCAGCATCATCTGCTAGACACTCAAGCAATGTGATTACACATCTGCCCAGGGTTGTTTGTTCCCTCATCCCTCCTTCTACGAGCACATTGCACTGAAGCCAGAAGCAGGACAGGGAAAGCACTTTCTGCATTCACGTGTGCTCTCTCCACAAACAGAGTGGAGCTGACGCCCAGCTGAGCTCTTCTCCACTGACGTCATTATTTTCCATGGTGCTGCTTGTGCCCAGAAGTGAGGAAGCCCCTGGAATGCAGCAGCCCATGTAGGAGCTGTTCCTGCACTGATCACCAGCAACTCTAGCAGCAGACTTTAAGGGGAAGCCCGGTGGGCTGCAATAAAATAAAAGTCATCAGGCTCTGATTTGACATCAGCAGAGCTCCTTGTAAAGCACATGACTCTGGCTGCTGTCCCAGCCCCCTCCCCCTGCCTCCAAGTCCAAGACCATGAAATTACTCATTAGACTTGGAACAAAACTCTTTCGGTGCACTTGCATGTGGCTGGAGGCAGAGACAGATGTTTTGGGCTCTGGAAGAAAATTGCTGAGAGAGAGAAATGAAACGCCAAAGCTGCGGTGCAGTGTGCTTTCCTGCTTCTGTTGCACTCCATGGTGTACTATGGTGTCAGAGAAGAAGAGAGCGATGGCATCACAGCTTAGCGACCCTTTGCTTCCACTTTGCTTTTATTAAATGCTCAAACACAAGATTTTTTGTTTCACTTAAGATTTTGCATTGAGTCCTACAGCATGGCGTAAGAGCAGCTCAGGGCTGTGTCTCTGGCAGTAGATTTCAGTACTTCAGGTTTATGGTTATAAAATCCTACATTTCAGCTGCACTTTTGTCCTGAARAAGGCAGGGAAGAGATTGCCTTTAGGAGCCAGACAGTCCTCAGAGGCCCAGGAAGCAGAGGATCCTCCCTCTTTTTACACGTGCAGGAAAGAGAAAATAAAAACATTGCCTGCAGGCACGTCAGCAAGGGGATTAGGATTCAGTGTCTGATTATTGCTTGGTTTATACAATGCAGCCGTTCCCACCTCCCATAACCAAACACTTGCTCAGCTAACCATCGCATTCGAACCAGGGAGGGTCGGGACCCCAGCTACATCAAACATTTTCTCTTCTCAAATTCAAGAAGGAAGATTTTCTGCCCTTTAGATCCTTCCCTGCTACACTTGCTTTCCTTCAAATAGTAGATGTTTTAAGAGCATACTAGTCTTATATTCCTGGTTTTGAAAGACCAGCCTCCACTCTTCCAGTAAGGCATACAGTTCAAAGCAAGGCCAGGATGACCACTGTGACCTGATCTTCACTGTGAGATAGAGGTTGTCACACCAGTAATCTCCCAGCTACTGGTCAAACCTGGGACTCATGCATTAAGAGAGCTTGAACACAATGGGCTCATAYAGACCTCCTTCAGCAAAGCATCACAGAAGTAACAAATTTCCCCCCCGTGCAGTATTTTTTTAAGATATAATTCAGGTACAAGTGATACTTAGCAGATTTTTTTTTGCTTCTCATGTATTCCTGCAGGATAGATGTCAGCCCAGTTCTCCACAGCTGGAAGGAGAATATACTGAGTTGGAAGATGTAGTGAACTCATGTCAGTCAGCTCAATGCAAAGGTCAGGGATCAACAGGAGTGACCTGATCRTCAGGAACAACCCCGGCGACAGTGCTAATTGAGTGTAAGCTTCACTTTCAAAGCTACATAGAAGCTTAAGCCCATTTATCTTTTCAAGGGATTTAAASGCCTATTGGCTTTGGGAAGAGAGAGTGACAGGAGAGGGAAGTTCAAAATCACCAGTTGAAACTTCCAGTTGCCATTAACATGGATTGAACTATCTGTGTCAACCCCATGCAGCAATACCTTGCCAGGCAAGACTCGCCCACCCAACCTCTCTGA
Organism: Phoebastria nigripes; assembly: GCA_035582835.1. Taxonomy (NCBI): domain Eukaryota; kingdom Metazoa; phylum Chordata; class Aves; order Procellariiformes; family Diomedeidae; genus Phoebastria; species Phoebastria nigripes. The sequence continues at coordinate 8,117,298 of JAYKAV010000001.1, forward strand.
CATTTCCTGGCTTCCCTGAGACTTTTCCTTAAAAACAAACAAACAAACAAAACCTTCAATTTCTCTAACATGTGGTTTCCTCCCCATCCCATAATACTGGATTATTCCTAAGCCTAAAACAGAGACCATCACTTTGCAATACAGGCTGCTTCCTGAGCTATGAGCAACAGCTCTGCTGAAATACCTCATTCTGCGTTGTCTGAAACACTACACAGAATGAGCAGTCTGGGAAGACAGGAAAAACAGAATTACAGGCTCGTGAAATGGACACTGACAAAAACCTGAAGTGTTGAGCTCACTCAGATGCCGTCTGTGTTTAATCCAGTCATCAGACAGTCTCTGTTTAACTAAATATTTGACTTCAGAATTGGGCCTGAATTATTATTGGCAAAGCTTCCAAGCTCCACAGGTCCCTCTAACAAGCTGTTCCTCTGTGGAAGCCTTGCAAGGAGATGAATACAGCCTTTGAGGAAAGTGCTGGATCCCTTCTCAGGCTTCCAGAGTGGGTTTGTGGAGTCCCGTTAGGTGTCCAGGTTTTCTGAAAGCTTCGTATGTTGACTGTTAGAAGCTACAGGGCTGATGTTTGTGTGCATTGCTGCGATGTTCCCAGAGGAGTTTTGGCTCCGCAGCATGTCACAGCAACAGAGTTATCAAAGAAAGCACCAAAAATAACCTAGTCTACAGGACAACTAAAAGCCTAGCCCAGACAAAAAATAAGATGGAGCCACACATGAAGCCATGTAGCCAGAGCTGTAACGTGTATTCCATTCTAGTGGGACTTATCTGAAAGCTCAGTTTGCAAACCAGGACACAGAGCTGGTACGGTTAGTCCACAGCAGGGACATAAAGCAGCACAAACATACAATTCCTCATGGCATCAATGGCAGCTGTGTACCACAGTGCCCAAAGGATCTGGTTTAGGTGCTGCCAYGCAGAGTCCATGGTTGCTATCTCTGCACATTGTGCTGTTTGACACCCGGTCATGTAAAAAGAATCCATCAGCACTGAAAGAGGAACGTGGTCATCCCCTCTCCTATGCAATATTCAGTTTCCTAACTGTGGCAGCATATGCCAGAAAAGACAATCCTCCAGGGCTGGAGGCTGTTCCCCAAGCCAGGCTCCCCCACTGCGGGCAGCTCCAGGGAAGCAGAGGCTTGGCTTCCTGGACTACAGGCAGCTGCAGGCAGGAGTCGTCACCTTCCAGTTTTGCTTCCAAAGGAAGATTATAAATTAAAGTCCAATTTGCTAAACCTTTAGGTAAGCAACTGTTTCTGCATAAACACATACTGGTTTGTGGGCTGTATTACATGGCTCGCTGCAAGTCTGACTGACTTTAAAATCACAGTGTATACAACTAAACCAGAGAGCAAACAGAGGCACATTTTAAAATGGCATGGATTTAAGCAGCCTGACTCATGATTTTTGAATTGAGATTGAAAATAATGTTTATCCTAAACTAACACATAAAAATTGTGTATGCAAGGTAAGAGCACAAAATGCTATGTCAGAGAGCTTCACTTCTAAGTGAAAAAGGGCATGTAGCCAGCTTAGCTAAAATTATTCTTCAAGTGAAATAAAGTCGAAGACTTTAACATCTTTCTGAAGATGGGGTCAATATCAGGAATATATTGCAAAAAGAGCTCAAATTATCACCTCACCCTGTCATTCGTTATGCTACAACATTAGTGGAAAAATCCAAAAGCTCTTTTAGGTCTGTTAGCTAATAAATGGATCGCTAGGCAAGTGTTCAGCGTCATTAATCAATCCTTGCTGCATTCTGTACTTAGTATCAGCAGAAAGTCTTCGTCCTTCCACCCCTGAACGCATACCTATTTAGTAAGGACAGAAGGAACTGCCTACATTGCTTTTTTTCTGCCTGCTGGAAACGCCCAAGCCCACAAACAGTTGTGAACTTCCAGTGCATCTGCGCTATTTCTCTTCTGAGGTCAGCATTAAGCAGCAGAAGAGCCGTAGGTGATCAGTCCTGGCTGATTCAAGCTCTGGAAGAGGTGCAGACAATGACATTAACAGTGGCAGGTTAAGTCTGGACAGCTTTCCATCCAAGGATCTCTTACAGCGTAACAAAAGACTAGCAAGAGCCAGAGGTCCCACCCAAGGCTGAGATGCATGGTACGTCCGTACAAGCAGGGATTATTGTCTGCCCTATTCAGGGCTGTTTCCCCAGCCCCCAGGCACTAGGGTACCCAGTGGGAAGGGCTCAGCCCTTCTCAGTCATTCCTGCTGGCGCCATTCCAATTTGTCTAAAGACACTTAAATATTCATCAAGAGAGAACAAGACTCCGTCTCGCCGGGTGCACAGACTGCTCTCCAGGGAGACGGGACACCTGCCTTCTCCACTCCCTGCTCCATCAAATCATTAATTATTTAAAATAACAGGAAAGAGCAAGAAAAACTCTCTGCACCAGACATGCTCACAGCCTGCTGTTTACGGTACTCTCTGGGGTCTTGTGGAGACCAGGGTTTGCATCTCCCCTCCGGCAGAAGCAAGGATCAAACCTAGCTTTCCCCCTTCCTCAGGGAGGATGCTCTACCCGCTGAGCTATTGTACAAAAGAAGGGCTTCCCCTTTATCCAGACAGACCTTATGTTTGCTTTTCCTACCGGAGAGGATTTTTTTTTAAATTCAATTTCAATAAAAGGAAGACAAAACACAAATCCAAAGCTCTGAGACCAGCAGCTAGCCACAGGTCCCCACACAATCTGCGTTCACTCAAGAGCTTAGGGTCTATGTCCCCATTTCACAGCTGGGCAGGCCAAGCCCTGCTCGTGGTCCCTGCAGTCCCAGCTGCACCAGCACAGCRCTCGGCTACAGCGACCCTCGGCAGTGGGCTTCGATGAGATGGAAACCTCCGGCTCAGCCGTGCGGCTCCCTGCCCTAAAGATAGCTCTGGTGTCCCTGCGCGGGGTGTAGCTCTGCCCACGGAGGGATGTTTCTGAAGTAGCAGAGGGTCTCCACATGCATCTCTGCATCCCCCCGGGACACTGCCTGCCTCCCTGCATCTCCCACCACACACGCACGCCCCGCGCTCTCTCGCAGGAGCAGCACAGACCTGCACAAGGGTCCCCGGGACAGGGGTGTCCCCCAAAACTGGCCTGAGCCCAGGGAACAGCCCCGTCTGCACCCTGGAGTTCATTGCTCACTGCAGCAAACCGTGGCAGGTGAACAGCACTGGCACCCTCATGTGGTCGCCGGGATCAGTGTGTGCTCGCAGCCAAAACCCGCGGTACAGGGAGGCTGGAGGGCAGGGGGGAGTCCTGCTGAGGAGGAGAGAGGGGCCCATGACAAGGACCATGTCTGTAGTCCAGCATGGTACAGGGAGGGAATACAAATCTGATGTCACCTCTCCTATCCTGAGACCAGCAGCAAAGAAAAACCCTTTCTGCAGACAACTCCCCTTTGGTGTCTTGGCCGCTGGGAAGCCATACACAGGAGAAGCCAAAAAGTCCTGCCTACCGTGATTTAAGCTCATGCCTCCCAGTCCTGCCCATCCTGGGTTTGCGGAACAGGTTATTCCTTTCTCCTTGCGCCACCTTCCTATGCATTTGAAGGCCAACAAACATCAACCCATGGTGTCACTCAACATGTCACCCCGTATCTGTGGCAAGACTGAGCGCAAGTAAACACAGGAAAGGCTAGAAAATGTAAGGAGTAGGGAACACTCATGTCCCACACTTACCCTGACAAATCAGATACAGGCAGAAAGCTGTGGGGGTCAGACCCACGCCAGAGACCTTGCACAGGCTGAGCTGAAATGGCTGGGGCAGAAAGAGTGGCCCCCGTGTAGCTCCAGGAAAGATTTGCTGCCAGAAGACCCACTACCTGGTCCTTCGTGAAAAGGCAGCAGCATCTCTCCAGCCTGGAGACACGCAGCACTGACAGGACCAAGCACCCAGTTTTGTAATTTTTTTTGGCTGTTTTGGACCTTTTTTTTTCTGCCTACCTCAGACATCCCCGAAACAGATCTGATTCTCCCCCCAACCTCAGCTCAGCCACTGCCCGGTTCCTTCCTCCTCATACTATCAAAATAGAAAAGAAAATAAAAGACAAAACCAGACCCAGATGCTGAAACAGGAGAATTAACTAAAACCCTGAGTGAAGAGCGCTTTTAAACCCCTCCTGCACCCGCTGCTGTGCCCCGGCTGTGTGGTAGATGAGAGCACCTCATCCCCTGGAGACACCAAGCCCTGAACCTTGCTTTCAGGGAAAAAAAAACAACAACCGACCCCATATTTCCCACAGAACAGAAATCCCTCTCCTCCCAAATCGGTTTGGAAACAGAATTAAACTACCCACAGCCTCGAAGTAGCAGCACTGAGCCGAGCCACGCTGAGGTAAAGGGCAGCGCTGGCCTAGGTAACAGCCCCCCTGACCGAAATGGCGGTAGCTGGATTTTCCCCTTCAAGTCATCCCAAAACGGCCCGAAAACACCGTGTTTGTCGGAAAGAGGGTTTATTTTATTTTATTTTCCTTTAAATAACAGTTAAAGAGCCGCTCTGCGGCGGCGGGGCGGCAGCAGTCAGCCCGCCCGTGAGGCGGCGGGGCGGCTGCAGTCAGCCCGCCCGTGAGGCGGCGGGGCGGCAGCAGTCAGCCCGCCCGAGAGGCGGCGGGGCGGCAGCAGTCAGCCCGCCCGAGAGGCGGCGGGCCGCGCCTGTCAGCCCGCCCTGAGGCGGCGGCGGCGGGCTGGCAGGGCCGGCGGGCCGCGGCATGGGGGACGACCTGGCGTCGGAGGGCGACACCCGTGAGTGGGGGCGAGGCGGGGGCTGCCCCAGCGGGGCGGGGGGCGCCGCGCCGTGAGGGGGATTTGTGTGGCGGGAGAGGGCAGGCGCGGCCCCGGCCTCCCCCGGGCCCGGGCGGGGGGCTCTGGGGCAGGGCCGAGATGCTTTAAAGAATAGCAAGAGGTATAAAAATCCTTTCAGAAACAAACTAGGTGTATAACCTACGCGGGAATCGAGATTGCTTTTGCCCCAAAGCATCCTGTACCCCTAAGATGCTGCAAATAACACCAATACCCCCCACTTTGGCGTTTTGGCCCCCTTTATCGACCAGTCCCCRGCTGTACTGGGTTGTCTTTGTGTCCTGCAGCCTCAGGTAGAGCCCAGCGGACAGTTTTAGCACATTTCTTTGCATGCCTTTCATCTCCTTTGCTGCTTTTTTAAATGTCTTGCATAATAAACTGCCTGTCAGTTGGTGCATTGCACTGAGGGTAAATCAGTTAAATTGTTTTCCACACTGTTTGGGATAACTGAATTCGTATTCAGTACCATAAGGTATGAAATACTCTGGAACCTGAGCTCGAAAGAGAAGGAAAAACTGCTAAATATCTACTGAAATGCTGCTGTTGGATGGGTGCATGCCGTGATGAGTGCGTTTACATTTACAGGGCTAGCTTCACCAGTGTGGACACTAAGTAGGAAACTCAGACCGTCAAATGGTTTCCCATGTGTTGCTGAAAATAAATAAATTGCGGCTTCTACAGCCTTAGCGATGCAAGGTTTGTTACTGCATCTTCACAGGTARAGGAAAGAATAAATAAGTCAAGGGGCGGTTTGACATCTCTTGACAATGATGCTTTGCACGATCATAAAATGTAAGAACACGTTTCTGTCACCTGGAGAGCAGGGGCAGCAACATTTGCTTAACTGAGACATAGGATTTACTCCACTGAATGGAGATAAGCATTTGCAAGGAGGTAGTATGTGTGTAGCCATTGGTGTTAATAATTAACATAAACTCCACAGGTTTCTTCCAAGTTCTTCTGATATTTCCTCTCTAATGAAGGGTCAATGCGGTGTGGAAATGCAGTCCCRTTAACACACCGGACCAGATGAGAACAGGGTCTCAATATACAATTCCTGCAGAAATCAGTGTCCARATCCTACTGCCTTCATTGTAGCAGCAGGTCCAATGCTCTTGAATGATCCAGTCTGGTATTAAGATTTGTGTTATTTGTGTTTTTCTTGAGCTAAATGTTTTTGTTTGGAGGTAAGAGGAACAGAAATTGGAGGATGAAGTTATACCTCTGCTGCCCTAAGAGTCCATAGTAGGGGTGCCTTTCTTCTGTGCTCTCCAGAGAGAAATGGGGTAGTGCTATTTAGACAGCAAGTCTCCTGTTTATCTCCTCAGTGGGGTGGAACAGGAACAATGATATGTTTTGATGCCTCTTGTATGGCATGTGGTTAGCGTCTAGTCGATATGTTGATACAAACTGAAGTTGCATTGAGCTCCTGCTACCCTCAAACTGCAGCCTGAGATCTGCAGAAACATAGAAGAGAGCAGAGCACCTGAGCCAGCTTTCCAGCGGGATGTGACAGGCTGAGGGTCTGACTCAAGCACTTCTTGAAAGAATTCCCCAAAAGCACTAGGGCAGAGACTGAGTCCAACAAAGACTGACACCAGCCTTGCCAAAAACCTTGAGAGCCTCCCTGTGGGGCTGCGGCAGGCCCGGAGTCACAGCCTTGCTCTCGTTTCTTGGCAGGAAGGTTTGTTCGATCAAGGAGAAGATTGCTGGGGCAAGGCCCAGCACGGAGAGTAAACACCCTTAAATTGTGCCTAACTGTGCAGGACAAATGCTGCCGGTTGTGGTAAATTATGGCAGAACTGCCACGGTCTATTAAGAGATGCAACACTAATCACAGGCCAGGCTAGCAGTTTTGTGCTGCTTGGCTGATTCAGGTTGCCTGGAGGGTCACAGCAGGACCATGTGTAAAGGCCTCCTTGTAGAGCAGCGGGATGTAAGTGGAGGGATGGAGGAAAGGGTCTGGGTCATCTGTCCGAGCCCTCACACCGGCTCAGGGCTTCGGAGGATGCCAGACCTAATGGATCAGAAGGTTTTGGGGCTGGAGCAAGTCCATGCAAACAGAGAAAGACACTGAATTAGAAGAGAAGCTGGTAGGACTGGAAGAGTGCTGATGTGGCAGAGGGGTACTCAGGGAGGGGGAGGTTGTGGGAGAGGATGAATCCAGCAAACATGCCAACGTYTGTAGGGCTGGGATTCTTGCTGGAAGAATCTTTCTGCAGTCATCCTTGAAGCCACTGGGGCCGGTGAGATGAAGTGGAGGTTTGTTGGGGCATGCTGCTCCGTGCTCCTTGCCAACACTGTTTTAATGCCCGTTCTTCTGTCTCTGCTGCAGTGCTTCATACAGAGAAGGAGTTCCACGATGCGGCGAAGCGTAATGACACGGCTAGGATGGAGGAGCTCATCAGGAGAGGAGTCGACATCAAAGCCAAAAACAACGTAAGTCCTGGGTTTTTCCATCTCTAAACTGCAGGAAGTGCTGAGGGTGTGTTTCAGAACTGCAGCTCCTTAACGCTACTCTCCTCATTAGCTGCTCAATTGGTTAAAGCTTTAAAATACACCGCCCAGTGCTAAATAGGGCCTGTAGCAACTGAGCAGTTTCACAACACACTGGAACCCACAGCACTGTCATCCTGGCCAGGCTGGAAAGTTGCAAGCGCTGAGGGAGGGTGATAATTTATGGTTCCCCTTGGAACCCATGTGCCAGATACACGTGGCTGCAATGAAAGGCTTTGATTTTGCTATCCCTGAACGCCAAGGCTGTGGGACTAACTCAGTTCCTGGTGCGGGTTTCCCCTTGTTGACCAGTAGGTTCCTGGAAATACGGGATTGTGCCCATCCCTATTGTTTCAATCTGTCCATCCATGGTCAGCGATATTTCTCATTCCTCTGCTGTTGTTATAGTCCATAACAGCAGTTTCTGAGTAGAAGGTGACTAGCAGGGGTCACTATCTGCCTGACAAGAGAGCAAAGAGACAGAGGGCTATGTCCAAAGAAAACCCTGCACAGTGCGGGAAATTCTGGCTCCATGGATGTCAAAGGAGATTTTGGCCTTCAGGAAGGCTGGTGGATACACACACACTCTGCATACCTTAGCCTTCCCTCTCTTCTTCTTTCCCTTCCAGACAGACCGGACTGCCCTGCACTGGGCCGTGGGAGCAGGGAATGTGGATGCTGTGCGACTGCTCCTGGATCACAATGTCCCAGTGGATGATGAAGACAGTGTACGAAGGCGAATATCCCTTGCGTGTCCTGCAAATGTGTTCTGTGTTGGGGGAGCGCTGGGGACTGGGTGCTGGGCTGGCAGTTACAGACTGCATCTCTGCCCTGGGTGGGTGGCACAAGGCATTGCAGTGCTTGGGAAGCTGTGGCCTCCCTGCTGAGGCAGGTGCAGTGCCTTTCTGGAGCAAGCCTTGTTTTCAGATGTGTCTGTGCTCTGTCTTTTGGCCTTTTCCTTGCATGCACAGTGACCGGGAAGTAGGCTGGTAGAATCTGTGAGGTTTTCTATATAGCATGGGGATGCTTGGCTTCTTCTGGTTGTGTTGTTGGAGCTTGTGGGAAGATGGTGACAGCCAGCAAGTTCTCTCTCCCCCATAACAACCAGGCTAATATGCACCATTGACTAGGAAGTGGCAGTCAAGAGGCAGGTCTCTGCTCAGCTGCTGCAACCATCTGTGGCAGGAATAATAGTAATTGGAGAAAATGGGGCTAAAAAAAACCCAGAAAGAAACAAAAATATTTGGGAAACTTCATGAAGCTAGAGAGATGGCTTCCCTCCAGGGTGGGGATGGTGGTGGCTGCAGTTTAGCTGTAAGTATCTCTCTTCTCTTCCGCCCAGTTTGGAATGAATGCACTTCTTCTGTCTGCCTGGTTTGGCCACCTCCGCGTCCTGCAGATCCTCGTCAATGCTGGGGCCAAGATTAACTGTGTCAATAGGGTGAGAGAGTCTCCCTACGTGGGTCCATCACGGAGCTTCAGACAGTTACAGGGGGGAGAGAGAGAGAGGCTTACCTGTGAGCTAAGGTAATCGTGTGTGACAGCATCTGCTGTGGGGACTGCCATCTGCACTTCTGCCTTATTCCTAAAACAGGTGTAATAATTGTAGCTATAGAGATGTACATGGCTTTCTCAGCTCACAGTTGTGCAGTGGTGGTGTGGAAGGTGTTACGGAAATGGGAAATGGGGTTAGTGAATTAGCAGTCCCTGTATTTTAAAATAGACCTTGGTTGGGAAAAGGAGCATTAATACTTCAGTCATAACTTGCTGTCTGCAGCACAGGCTAGTTTAGCCCTAGAGGCGCAGGGAGGCATGGAATGGGTCTTTGCTAACAGGAACAGGTTGTTAAAAGAGACTGTCCTGCAGTCTTAGACTTGTTAAATGAATGGTCCTTTATCTCCTCTCCAGAATGGCAGGAACCTGCTCCACTGTGCGGCTCAGAGGGGACACATCCAGGTGATGGAGTTCATCATGGAGGACCTGGAGGAGATGTGTGTGGATAAGACAGACAAGGTAGGAAGGCTCTTCACTGCTTTGTTTCATGAGGTCTGATCTTGTTTTGCTGAGCTTAGCAGGAATGTTGCCCTTGGTCTGGGGAGAGACTTAGAGTCAGATGCTACTCCCGGAGAACCAAGGGTATCCCACACAGGCCCTGGCCCTCCTGTGAAGGGGGCCTTAGGGATGATGAGGATTTTGGCTCTGATCAAGCTTTGGCAGCCAAGGCTTCCCAATGTAGCCTTCTGCAGAATGGAGTCAGGAATATCTTGTGCAGCTGATGCTCCGGGGTGTATTTTAGATAAGCAATAACCAAGGGTAACCCTCTGCCAGCATGTTCCAGTGTTAGCTGATCTGCTCCTGAAGACAGCGTAGGAGCGCACAGGAGCTGGCACACACTCTTTTCCACTCCCTGGCCTTCATGGTTCCTAGAGTGATCCCCACTCTGATGCTTGGGAGTTAAATGAGGCAACAAGAGATCTGCCTTTCCCACTTTCCCTGAAAAGGGTTCTGACTCACTTGATAACTGGGGTCTCAGATATTAATTCCTTTTTTTTTATCCTTAGTTGCTTTTAGTAAACTATTTATTATCCTTTATTTATATGAAATAAACACTGAAAAGATCTATTTTCCAGTGTTTAGCAAGACCAAAGTGCTTGGAGTTGTTAGCCCCAGTGGGTACTTCTGTTCACCTTGTTTTGGTAGGGTCATCCCAGATGTAAAGCAGAATAAAAGTTAACAGCAGGATAAGATAACTTTTTGAAGTGCAGCGCTTTTTCCCCCTGTGGACTGGGTTATTGCCCAAGGCATTATTATATTGCTTGCAGCAGGTGATCTAGTCTTTTGCTTTCTGAGCCTTTCTTGGACTGTATTTCTTTCTGTTTCTTTTCAAAGATGGACAGGACAGCGTTTCACCTGGCTGCAGAGTATGGGCGACTGGAGGTGGTGGAGTTCCTAATTCGACTGGGTTGTTCTCACAGTGCCAAAGACAAGGTATGGGCATAAAACCACACACAAGGGAGGTAAAGTCCAAGGATTAGAGGATATGAAAGTCAGGGAACAGGATACCAAATGAGGCTCATGCAGGCAAGTTGTCAGCAGTTGTAACTATGGTTGTGGTACGTCAGGGCTTTTCTTCCCTATCCACTTGCAAACATTTTGCACGTCAGTCTGTGTTGGACTTCTCTCCAGGACTTTTCAGATGGGATACACAGCAATACAGGATACAGGATACACACCTGGTGGACTGTGCTCCAGTTTAAGGTAGCTGGATTTCTTACCTCCCTGCTGCACCTATTAGAAGACTGTTTCAGACTTGTGCTACTTGTTACAACCCCCTTTTCAGTCACGCTGGATATACTCTGCAAAGTTGTGGTGTATGAACACTAGGTCCTGTGATACGTATATGTATGAAGTGATGTTTACTTTCAGGAAGAAAATACAGCATTGCATTTAGCTGCTAAAAATGGACATTTCTCTGTGCTGCAGAAGATTATAGATGTTGGAGTGGACCTTCATGAAAAGAACTTAGTAAGTACATTTAAATGAAATGAAAAACACATCAGTTTCGCCCTTTCCCTCCCTAGAAATACTCTCCTGCCACAGTCATCAGGCTGAATAGTCAGTATTGACAGGAGAGGTTTAGAAAATAGCTGATTTTACCTAAAGCGTACGAGTGTAAATGCAGGTCACACTTGCAGAGTATCAGTGAAAGKCAACATCCTTCTTGGACCAATATCCAATTCTAAAGTGTTGCCTTTTCTTCCTGCTGTATCTGCTGACCTACCTTATCACTCCATTTAATCTCCCTTTTTCTCCCTGACCCTTGTACATTCAAGTACCTAAATGGTTATTGAGTGTGTTTTAAACCAAACTTCACTATGCTTTATAATATTGACTTAGTTGCTGAACATATGGACCTTCTGTTTGAGATCTCTCTTTGACAGATCTGCTTTGAAAAATTATGTGGCTGGAACATAGTTAATGATTTAGATAGCAAATACTCGCTTAGTAACGCTGTTATTTATTCCAGGGCACACTCCCAATTAAGTTTATCAGCAGTTTTTTTAGTCTTATTTGGTTACTGTCTTTGAAAAGTGGATTTGATTGTGATTAAGATCTGAAAAAAAAGGGAAGCCACCATCTGCGGTAACTCTGGTAGCATTTGTCTTTCCCCAGATGAGTTGCCCTTTGTGTGAAGAGCAATAATAAAACCAGATAGGAATTCTGCTTGTTTCTTGTAAAGAAATGAGCTGCAGCCCTCAGAAGGGCGAACCAGTGGTCAAGGGCCACCCGCTTCCAGTTCTGCCTATGGCTGTTTCTGGGCTACTCTAGGAAAATGGTTTGTCTTCATTGTCCACATGAAATCCTTTTTTGTTTGCTAATGGGCTGAAGGGGAGAAAAGATGATGAACATAATGTCTGTCTTGTGGCCCATGGGCCAGCTATTTCCAGTGGCATAAGGACAGAGCAGTATTCTGATATGTCRGTGGCAGGTAATTGTGTCCTTTATTTTCCTAACAATCACCCTGGCCCTCAGAATTGGTATTTTAACATGTCATGGATTCGGAAGACTTTTGCAGAATGAATTCAGATGGAAGCTTGCTCGTTCTGCTGCTCTGTCTTGGCCTCGTCTACAGAAATGCTGCTTGTCTCCTTTTTTGCCTTGTCCAGGAAGGACTTACGGCTCTGCACCTGGCTGCTGAGGGGGGTCACAGTGACTGTGTGAAGCTGCTTTTGGAAGCAGGTGCCGATGTCAATGCCCAAACCCAGGTGAGCTCTGTGGCCTCCCAGGGATGGCTCCCGTTATCAGGTGAGGCCGTGTGGAGTGCAGCGCTTCAGAAACAGCGCAGGGAGTCCAGAGGGAAGTAGACATGGCTTTGTACAAAGAGGCGGGTGAAGCTGCCCTGGGACCGGTTTGGCTGTGGAGACAACCTCTTATGAATTTGTCCATGTGGGGGCATGGGGCTCTTGCAGGAGGGAAGCAGGGAGATCTCTGTGGACAGTTTGTACGAACTGCAGCTTCTGAGAAGAAACCCTGACTAATACCCATCTCTTCTGATGTGCCTCTCAGAAGAAGATGAACTGCCTTCATTATGCAGCACTGCACGGCTATGAGGAGGTAGCCAGGATCCTCATGGATGCAGGAATCCACACAGATGCTGTTAATCATGTAAGTCCCGCCCAATGCTCTCATCACTTACAAAAAAGGCAAAGCCAGTTTGTGGAGCTGTTCAAGAGCACAAAACAACTCTGCAAGGACCAGTGCTGCTGTGGGCTCTGTGCTTATGGGGCAGCATCCCCAGTCCGCCCCCAGTCCAGGCTGGCAGCTGTCTTAGAATGAGACATGCTGGGCACTGCATGGTCCTTTCGGTGCCGTGAGCTAAGCTTTTCCTAAGCGCAGGGTCTTCTTTCCACAGCAAAACGCATCAGCGACACACATTGCGGTACTGCAGAACTTCCCAGCCATGGTGAAGCTCTTCATTGACGCAGAATGTGACCTTGACGTTCCAGATAATGTAAGACTGCAGCTCCTGTTCTTTGTCTTTGAAATGTGAACCCATTTCATGGGGGATTTGATCACCTTGGGGACACGATTAAAGAGGAGTGCTTTAAAATGGGGAAAACCTGGAAGYGCAACTTAGGAAACATGAAACCTGTGAAATGATTCTGAGTGTTGCAGTGAGGTAGTCGCTTGATGGCGTTGAACATGTGGGCTGTGCCATGTCCCTGGGACCTGTGCGCAGAGACATTGCATAGTCAGACTCTCTCCTCCCTGCTGGAAGCAGGGGGGAGAAATTTCAGCCCAGAAGATGTTCTGCAAAATGTTTGGGGGGCTGAGAATGGGAGGCAAACCTGGAGGTAGCTGGTTGTCTCACCAAATTGTGATTTTGTGAATGAGGGGCTTTGCTAACAAATGTGTAACTTCCTTGTAATGTTTCGGTTAATGTTCATTTTTGTAGTGATGTTCTCTCCTGATGACACCRTAAAATTGCCACATTTTGTATTTGATTTTAGTTGTTTCCATTAGACAATCCCAAGGTGCATACAGTTTACAGTGCATACACATTAACTCGGCCCTGTGTCCCAGGAACAAAGAATTGGCAAAGGTCCTTTCCTCCCTTGGCCAAACTATCTGCCTACAGAAATTGTTTAAATAACAGGAAATAATATAGTCCTATAAGTGACCCTAGGGAGCTTTATGGAACTGAAGAGGTTCCTTCTTTAGACTGAAATGTCATCAGGGAGGCTTCCTAGTGCTGGTGCTGGGACAGGCACAGACCAGTTCTGCTCAGCCTGAGGAACCCAGCTCCAGTTTGAGGTAGGAAGGTGTTTGGCCCTAGTTTAAAAAGGGATAGAGGGGAAAGGAGGGCAGAGCTGACAGCATTCTTACAGCACTTCCTCCTGGTATTGGTCTGTCCTATCCTTCCAGCCTCACACTTGTCCTTCTCTGAAATTTAGTCCTTTCATCCTCCTTCTGCAGAGGCAGCAGACCTCACTCCACATCGCTGCGGAGCATGGCAGGCAGGACATTGCCGAGATGATTCTCATTGCAGGAGTTAATCTGAAGCTAACAGACAAGGTAAACGTGTCCATGGGTTGAATAGATTCTGTGGAGGTATGGAGGGAAAATATGGATGGTCTTTGCCACTGTTTTTCATCATTTTCAAGGAAGGCTAGTAATAATATTAAAATCTGGATATTTCCAGGGATAAGGCCTTGAAACACTGCTGACTAGGTTATTTTGATGTGTTTTTCAGGAAAGAAGTGACTGGTTCTTAGGAAGGTAGAAAACAGTTCGCACAATGAGCAAACTTTTTCTTCTCAGAGTTGTTCTAGTTCCTTCTACTTCTACTTGTGCTATCTTGCACATTAATATCAAAGATCTTCTCGAATAATGATAAATAATATACCTCAAGAATTACAGTACACATGTTTTAATAGGTTAAAAGTATCTGGTTGGTATAGATCTGGCACCGGTGTCCAGGGCTTTTGCCCTCTAATTAAATCAACAAAAGGAATTCTAGAGGGATCAGGCAAGTTGCATGCAGCCTGAAAGAGTGGTATGTGCCCAGAAAATGCTGAAGGGCAGAGATTAAAATAGTGTCTGCCATTCGCTGTGGGTTAAAGCACATACAGACTCAAAGCCACCTGGCTGAAACGGCCTTCAGCTGCAGTGAATGTTTGCCACCTTCCAGCAGTCTGTGGAACCGCAGTGAGACTCAGCGCAGGGAAGACATTCACAGTTTTCCGTGTTAAATTGGCTTTCTGCTCACATCTGAGGCTAGAACCGTTCTCACTGGCATGCCTGATGGCTGGGCTGGCTCGCTTTCCTTCATGCAACTTTCAAATCTTGTTCCTTTCTGCTATGCGCTTCTAGATATAAATACAAATTCTGCCCCTGCCCAATCCAAAATCATGTTCATGTAAGGAGCGTAGTTGCATTTTCATAGTCCCATCAGCCTGTGCTTCTCCTAGGAGACCGGTTCTAATYATGCGTATGCGGAGCCTATGAAATTAATGAGGTTGTATAAATCACTTCAGTTTCATGTGTCAGCAAACCTGCTGTGCAAAAGGCTATAAAATGCCTTGGATTGTAGTGCTGAGCTGGTCCTTTGACGGCTGCACCCACGTTTCACCCATGTGAAAGCACCCTGCCATCCACTGTGGGTTAGGGGATATGTTCCCAGCTGCTCCTGCCAAATGGGCAGATCCCCTGTGGCAATAGAGGGGATGCTGCAGAGCCTAGAAAATGACTCCCCGTGCCCTGAACGCAGTAGCTCGAAGCTAGCTCACATCTGAGGTGTTTACAGGTGGAGAATAGGGGTCCTTCATCCCGGCTGGGTGCATTGCTCAATAGGCCATGCTGCCTGCTACTACAGACTGCCGGGCGGGCACGGAGATTGTACCTCCTAAGCGTGCAACGTCTTTTCCAGCTCATTTTTCCCCTTTTAATTTCAGCAAGGGAAAACATCTCTGGATGTCGCCGCTCGAGGCAATCACATCAACTTGGCGGACATGATTATCAAAGCCGATCGGTTTTACAAATGGGAAAAGGTGAGCAGCTTACACCACCATCCCCTGCGCTGTCCAGGGCAGATGTAGCTTTATCCTCTCCATTGAGACTCCACGTTACCAGCTGTCAAAAGGAAAAGAAATGCAGGACATCCTCTGACAGCCTGATCTCTACTTTCATCACCTTACTTAAGGAAAACAGAAGTCCTCACCATGCCAACAACATCTACTTAAGGCTTTCCTTATTTAAAAAAGCCTCTGTTGTTAAAAACCCCAGGCTGTGCTGAAGGGAACAGGGGTTTTCAAAGATTCTTTGGCAGCTGTTCCCAAAGCCCTGTAGAAGGGAGTGGGGTAGCGTGAGTTCCTTTTCCCAGAAGGAGAAACTGAAGCACTGAGCAGGAAAATGCTTGGCCCAAGGTCACCAAATRGGATGTGGGGAGTTTTTCAACAGTGGGAGACGCCTCTTCCGAGCAGAGTGATCAGTTCTTGTTGGAGTCGTACAACCGACTTCCCTCTCAAACTTCCCCACAGCTGGGGCTGTTCCTCTGGTGTTTCCCGGTGTGGCCCAGCAGTCTCCTCCCATGGCCCCGTGTGCAAGGCGCAGTTACTCAGCCCCAGTCCCCCATCTGGAACCCTGCCTACCCCAAGCCTGTGCCCAAACCGATCTGAGCAGAGGGCGTGCTGAAAGTACAGCCAAACACCGCATCCCTTGCGTCTTCGTAATACTTTGGGCATCCTCCCATACCAGGAAGGACAGTGCTCTAGCGGGGAAAGAAAAGGAAGGAAAGGAGGGCGGATGCCTGTGGCTCAGGCGCAGCTTCAGGAGTAAAGCTCTGTGTATCAGGCCCTTGCATGGGCTTCCTGCGCAGTCCTAGGGAAAGTCATTTAGCCTCTTTGCAGTCTGGCATGTAAAGGGGGCTGAGCAGCTGCGCCTGTGTTGCAGGGGAGCAAGGAGATTTAATTAAATGATTCTGCATACAAGCCCCAGATAAAAGGCACTGTAGAAATGCAAATTGGGATCCGCATGGGCTTCCGCTGCTATTAACAGTATTTGTTAACATGCGTGATTAGAACAGAGTGAAAGAAGAGAATAAAGAGAATAAAAAAAAGGTGCTGTGCCAGAATGAACTCACAGYGACCTGCAGAGCTGAGGATGTGGGAGGCTGCAGGGTGACAGGTACACCTGCAGCACCCCAGCTGAAACCCCTGTTCTGGCTTTGCAGGACAATCTGAACAGCGACTCCGACTCCTGGGTGGCAAAGCACTTGACCTTTAAGCAAGATCACAGGCTGGAAACACAGCACATTCGCTCGGTCATGTGGAGATTAGCTACTAAGTACCTCAAACCTGGGGAATGGAAGAAGCTGGCACATTACTGGAAATTCACTGATGCCCACATTAGGGCCATTGAGCAACAATGGACAGGTATAAAACACTGCCCAGATATTTTCCTTCCTTCACTTGGACTGTGTTTCTAGGAAATAAGACTGCAGTAATAGCAAAGCGTGAAAAAAAACAGCTGGCTTATTTGAAACAACCAAAAGATTAGGTTAAAAATCCTGTATTTAATTAACGTGGAGGTATCTACGCACTGTGTAGACAGAATTTGTCTAGGAGTAAAGCACACAAGCATGGGGGTTAGTGGTCCATTGCTCAGGGCTTTTGAGGTGCCGCCAGACCTGTTAGTCCTTGCTACAGAAATTAAATAAAAAATTCTTGTTCTCTAGGACAGAAGAAACTTGCTGGTTTTATTTTTTTTCTTTTAAGGAGCTGAACCAAGAAGACAGTGAAGTCCCATTTAGAATTTGAGAGGTACATTAGCAGAAGCAGGTTCTGAGTTTCAGAAACAGATCCCCACTGGTTCAGTTACTGTAAGGACTCCTGTAGTTTGCACAACACGAGCAAAGGGCTAAGCTATGCTCTGAAGGCAGGAATTCTGTATTGCCATGAAAGGTTGTCTGACAAGCCCAAGCTCATCCATGGCCCACTCCTTTAAGTTTAACATTACTCTAGCAATCACACCACAACTAGGAATTAACCTAAACTGTACTTTAGAGCAGCCTAGTAAAATCCAAAGAGGAGGGAGGGGTGTCCAAACCCACCAGTTCAGAAATCCGCTCTGGTCAGGGCCGCGCGCTGTGAAGTGCAGGATTTCATTTGTGGTTTGATCTTGCCAGGTACTAAAAGCTACAGGGAGCATGGCCACAGAATGTTGCTTATCTGGCTCCATGGCGTGATCACGGCAGGAGAAAATCCAATCAAGGGATTATACGAAGGCCTTGTGGGGATCGGAAGAAGAGATTTAGCAGGTAATACTTTTGTCTTCCTTCAAATAACGGACACCGAGCACTACCTGAAGTGGGAAACGGAGGAAAACTTAAGCCAATTCACACAAGCTGGAAGCCAYCCTGCCCTGCCCCCTTGCTACCGTTACATGCCATTTCTTTCTCTTCCTTTTATTTTGATAAATTAACACATCCTGCCGTGGCTTTATACTTTCTGCGCAGCAGAACGTGCTCTCTTCTTTTACAGAAAGCATTCGGAAAAAAGCAAATGCAGACTCTGCCTCTCCACGGAAGTGCATAGCAATGTAGCAGCAATTGAAGGAATCACTGGTGCATCCGCAGCCTGTCTTACAGCTACAGGAGAAACGCTTGCTYGGCTACTGATCAGAAGGTAGCTGCAAACTTAAGGGCTTCTTGTCATAAAAAGCTGGCTGCTTCCTTCCTGGTCTGAAACGACAAGGGCATCGGCAAACRCTAATGGTCTAAAATGCCTCTTTACACAGAAGGGAGATTTTTTTCAGCTGTTTTGTGTGGTCTGGGGACTGTAGTAAGAGTTCGGTGAGTGAGCCTCACCTGTCATACTGTGAGTATCAGGAAATACTACGCTATTTTACTGTAACTTGTTTACATCACATTTTTGTATATAAATTTTTAATCGGTAATTTCTTAAGTTATTGAGGGGAAAGCCTTTGTTTTCAGGAATGTTCTTTACTTACCTGTTTTGGGGGGTGTTTATCACTTGTGTCTTAGATGTGTTCATAACCTCCCTATTGGGGTGGGAATTGAAGAAAAAAAGTCAAGGCTACCACTTCGTCCTTTTGGAACCTTAAGGGTTGTGATGGTTAACGTTCCAAGTCTTCACAAAAAGTTTCAGAGAAGAACATTAACATATACTGTTTATAAATGTACATGAACATAACAGGTACCGTTCATAAATCAAATAGGTAACTTCTTTAATCCCTAGGTTACAGCTTGAAAAGTACAAGATAAGAATGGTCATTGGTTATCTACACAGCCTCGGACAAGGACATGCAGTTTTCTTAAATACCCCTTTGTCATGTAATACTTCGTATTTATTTTTTTTACAGCGTTTCAAGGGGAAGATAATGTCTGTATTTCAATAAATGCAGATTTTACCCTTAAATTTGCAAGTTATGTCTTAGTCATTCTTTATTAAAAAAATACTACATAATTCTTACTTGGAGCTAAACCAGTGCAACCGTATAATTAAAGCTTGAGGTGAATTTGAGCAGAAGGTGCTGGTTTTCTTAATTTCTAGAGGTGGCTGTAGAGGCAAAGCAGGACTGCGGTAAGCTACACTGCCGCTCTCTTGTAGTCAAAACAAGAGACACTTGCTGAAATTGAAGTTTTATTGAAAAGCAGTTCTAAACAGCAAGGAAGTTAAAAATTCAAACGCTTTATTTCAAATAGAAACTAACTTACAACACAACATACGAAGCAAGTAAGTGATGGCAACATTGGCACTTAAACATCTTTTAAACCAAATATTCAACAAAAATATATGTCAGCTTAGAAGTACACAATCTGCATGTGGCAATATATACAGCCRAGTGAAAAATATAAAAAGAAATACTGTTCTGCTTAAGAACATGATAGTGAAGGCTTTGGTAGCAAAAATGTCTTTGTTTTTAAAACTGTAGTCTTCAAAGATGCTTCCTTGAATTCAAAGACTAAAAATTAAACAGATCTATCCCATTACGCTGCTGGAGGTTGCTGTCCGCGGGTGGTTCACTGACAATTGATCCTGTTGGAATCACACAGTGATAATCGGCCAACACAAGGAAAAAGGCAGAGTGGGAACAGTTGATTGTACACAGGAGGACCACCAAACTGATTCCTCCTTTCCACCGGCACTCCAGAACCTACTGCTCTTCGTGCTCGTTGGTGGCGTGAAGACTGATCTTTTGGACTTCCAGCTCTTCTGCGCTGACCATGGAGGGATCGATGGCTGCGTAACGGGTACCGTGGAACTGCAGTAAATGGATCTGTCGGACACAGAAAACACCACTGAAACAGGTGTAGAAGCATAAGGTTTTGGTAAAAGAGAAACATTCCTTCTGAGAAATTTCTGTGAGGATGAAATCACGGCTCTGGAGTACAAGAGTTCAGTACAAGAGTTCAGGAAACAGGCAACAGACAAACCCCCAGATCCAGCCCTCCATGGATGTGGCTGCTCCCAGCCCTCCCCTTCCATATCAGTGATCTGGGAGCCAGAGCGAACAGAGCTCAGGCAGGTTAAGAAACAAGAGCAAGCACAGAAAAGGAGTCTCCTCGTGCTGTTTCAGCTGTACGCGTTAGTAGATTGGGTTGGAAAGCGGAGACTCACTTGAATATATAGGTTGACCTCAGCACTCCTGCAGAGATAGGGGAAGTTGCCTCCTGTTTTGAGATGAGCTCTTCTAGCACTAGGATAAAGCTTATACATTTCTTCTTTTGCTTCAGTCGAAAGTGCGCTTTGGTCAAACACCTACGTAACAAGTCACAGCAGTTAGTTCTGAATCTAATCAGATTTTGCTTGTTAAATCAGACTGGATATACGCTGCTCCTAGAAGCAATTCTCGGCTTCTCTGTGGAACAGCGTTAACGAAACAGAAAACAAGCAAACACGTTAGGCATTGACAGCTAGAAAGCTAACGCTGTGATATGTAAACATATGTCTGTGTTACTGCACAGAATATCCAATTCATAATTTAACACAGAAGAGTCCCGGTGTTGCCCAGTCAGTAGAAGGCTTATCTAAATATGAAGTTAGATGCTGCAAATATTTATTAAGTTGCTAACAGAATATCCAGGCCCCACCTGCCAAGGGCACAAAACAGTGTTTAAAAAGAAGAAAAAAAAAAAAAAAAGTGTGATTATGTTGAGATTAACTTACATCCATAATGGTTACAGGGACATCTCGAATTTTATGAGGTTCTACATAGGAGTTCTGGCAGTTGAGGGTAAGTCTTGAAGCGAGCTCGCTCTGGCCCAGACTCTCCAGCTTTCAGTAGAGAGAAACACCGATTAACAACGTGTTTCACTGCAGGAAGTTAATGCAATATTAACAATACAGCCAAAAAGAAGTTAGTTTTAAAGGGAAACGTGACTGCACTTCAGATGAAGATTATAGTTCTAACTTAGTATCTCTCTGCATGAGACAAATGCTTGAAACATGTTCCATCAGTTGCTCCCGCCTCCAGAGCATGGCCTACAGACCTATCCCAGCACTTTCTCCTCTTCCACCTCAGTTTCTTCACTTCCTCTCTTCTGATCTACATAAATAAACAGCGCTATAAGGTAGACAGTCACAGCATCAGTTAAATTGCTGGGGCTGTGACAGTCACCACCTGCTAAGGATCCATTCCTTAATCCTCCCTTCTGGGTAAGTAAGTGAAGAAAGCAGCAGAAATACCTACAGCCTCCYGCTAAGTACATCTACAGAGATTGCCATCACAGCCATTAGAGTACAGAGCTACCTACCCTGTCCACCATGAAATCAATCCCATCGGCCATTTCAGGATCTAGAGGACCAGATGCAAAATTCCCAAGGACAATTTTTTTCAGCATAAAAGCAGGCATCAGCCAAAAGCTAAAATAGAAACAAGATGTAACAATCTTCAAGCACCCAGGACTCTAACATTAAGATGCTTTGTTGTAAGCGCTCCCTTTCCTTGCACAGACTTTGTGATTTAACTTCAAATGAAATCCTGAAGAAGCTTCAAGAGCACAAGAGACGGAAAACCTTGCAGCTAGGTGCTTGAAATGCTCTGGGAAGCTGTTAGTCTTACATTGCAAGAGTGTACTTTAAACGTGGTGAATAACACTTTTCTGACTCTAAATGGTTTTGCTAGAAAACAGGCAGAGTTCTTAAATCTGACCACACGTCCACAGAGGATCACAGGATGACTCGTCTGTCAAATTCCACACTCCCAATTGTGAAAATTTCCATTTTCCTTGTGGCGTGGCTTTAAAAGTCACAAGTATTCCATCCCACACCTCCCTCACCCAGGCTGGAAACAGGTTAGACACATGTCCAACCAGATCAGCGTGACACTTCATTCCAAAAAAATTAATGCTACCCATCTGATCGCTTGTCTCGGTCTTCCTTACCTGTTTGCCGTCCATGTCTGATTGAAGATAGAAGTGTCACTAAAGGAATTACACAGGATCAGAGACTGAACTCTGGGAGATTTGTGTGTGTATTCAGCAAATTTTTGAGCCAGAAAGCCTCCCAGAGAAGCTCCAAAAAGGTGAACCTAATTCAAGGAAAAAAATAACCCAGATCATGTTACACTTGTGAAATAAGTGACCTCTAAGCACAACGTTTCATTACAAAAATAAGTCATTCAAGTTTTGTCCTCACAAACCATTTTTTAAAAGAATCAAACTCTTCTATTCAGCTTCTGGTTTTGTGTGTGATATAAATGTGATAAATACTGAAAAAAGGAAGTGTTCCAGATCACAGTTCAAATTTCTGTTTGCTCATCAAGGTTAAGAAAAAACGCGAACATTTGACTTTGTCTTCAATAGCTATTCCAATCTAAGATACTTTATTGTGGTATTCTGTGCTACGTGACTTAGGAAGGCTAACTTCCACAGGATCTCATGAAAAACTAGTTAACCAATACAATTTAGTAGGCCTAGAACAGCAGTTGAATTTAGGCCAAGTATGACAATTTTCAAGGGTATTCACCTTCAAAAATAAACTTGTTTCAAAAGTAAAATTGCAACACAGCCTCTTTATTTATAGGCTACGTTTTTGTGTTGTATTTTAGACACTTGCTCTTAAATGAGACTCTTTCAAACATCAGGTTTTTACTGCAACTATACATCCATTTCCCCATCTCTGAGCACTCACTTTATCCAGCTGAAGGTGGTCTAACAGTTTTCTGAATCCATCACAGAACTCAAGGTGGTCCCAGTAGACTGGATACTGCAACTGAAATAATAGGAAGTTAGAAAAAGCCGGTCTCTGACCACTACCCGTCAGGTGTCCGCTTGAAAGTCATACCAAGTCTCACATTAAAGGTTTCAAGATAGCAACCTGCCTCTCCTGTATCAGGAGGCTCAAGCTCCTCAGCAAGGTCCCTACAGCCAGAGTGTGAACACCTCCCCCTCGCTTGCACAAAAATACACAACTGAAAGCACCGCAGAGCAAGTTTGTTGGGGAAAGTGCAGCATTGCTTCATTCTGTAATCGGTGGGAGGAGAGGCTGGAATGATTCTTCAGCGGTTTTGTAGCAYGTAAAGTCGGCAGGTACAGAAATCATTAACTGCTGCAAGGGATACAGCAGTACGCCTAAAGCCATACTGTTTAGCAGAAATACTGTTGTAGAAATCGATTGTTTCAGTTCAGCTCAGGAGCCGAGAAGCCACAAAAGAGCATGCTGTTAGGATTTTAAGATGGAGTGACTTAGCATCTGCAGCTATGCAGGCTAAGAACCAGGTTATCCACCATCCCTACATGGAAACCCTGAACTAACCCATACGCTTGTCTCATGGCTAACAAAGATCCAGCTGGAGGCAAAGATGACTGGGCACACAAGGGAGAAAACAGAGAAGTTAATAATGTGTATGCACAAGGCTTTGGGTGAACGTTGCCATAAACATACAGCAGATTTCGGCCTGGATCTGCACGCTACGTACTCTGGAGTACAACTTACAATCAGGTTTTTTGTGGATTCTCCTTACTCAATACTAAGAAGTTCATCTTCATTACCCAACCTCTGATTAGAGCAACAAACACAAGTATGCTAACTTTGACACAGGACTGAGAATACTCACAGCGATAACTCTATAGCCCCATCCAGTCAGCGCCAAAATTTGCTGGAAAAACACATCTGCAGTTCCACTCACAGGAGGGAGAAATATGAGTGGGCACCGAATGCTCCTAGGTCCTGCATCATACAGCGACCAGACTTTACTGTCGTCATCATCTACTATTATCTGGAAAAAGAGAGGCACGGGGRGGAGAAGAAACACACAAGACAAATGAGGTTCTTCAGCCAGCTTCCAGGATTGCTTCTGCAAAATTTCTGTCATCTAGTAAATATTATAATACTCAAGACCCCTTTGAACAAGACCACCTTTTACTCTTCTTCACAATAGCTTTCTTCTCTAAGGCTGTTTACTAACTGGAATTACAATGTTTGTGTGAATACTGCTGGAAACAGAACTGCAGCCATGCACTGTCAGACCAAATGCTTTGTGTGTCCTGACATAAGCTGGATAACGAACGCTGCACCGCGCGGAGTCAGCGGCAGCACAATACGTGGTGTCTTATGGGAGCTCATCCTTCTGCAGACAACTGGAGAACAGTGCAAGCGCTGAAAGTAGTGAATTATGTTGGTTTTACAGTGATGGACTGCACTTCAGAAATTACACCCAGAAAAAAAAAAAAATCTCTCTTCCTTTCTGAGGAAGTGCTGTTAACTAAAATTTGCAATGCTTTGCTCTGGATTTCAACTCAGAGGGCCTTAGTCAGAACGATGGTACATCTGGATCTGAAAATTCATACAGAAATAAATCACGGGAACAGCAAGACCGTGTCCCAAAGGATCAGGTTTATGTAATATTCCACACACAGAAAAATATGCTTGGGAAAGGAGCCACTGTGCCATGGCCCAGGAGAGACCCAGGAGGTCAGTTCAAGGTACAAGAGCTGCAGGCTGGAAGAGCCAGCACTGCCCCAGGGAGCAGCTTTTTAAACAACCATCTACGTTTGCATTCACTGAACAAAAGATGTTACAGGTCTGGATACATGCAAGCCTACTGAATTAAGCAGCTAACACCACAAATTATTGATCTGAAACAGTTACAGCAGTCTGCCAGAAACAGAGACGCACACAACTCCCAAGGCAGCACTGCAAAGCTGACCTGGAAAGAAAAACACTTCCATCATCTGGCAGCATCTCGGGAGCATCTGGAGTGCCTAGGAGACACGGCTGGCTAAAGCAGATCATTCGTACGTGAGCTGCTATCCTTAATGAGCAGTTTCTCATACAGTGCCCATCTCAGGGCAGAAGTTAGAAGTCCTAGCACAATTAGTATCTTTAAAGGTATAGGAATTAGATAAAGGTTGTCTTTTCTAGCAATGCTGGAGCCTGACTTGTTTTTACAGGGCCTGTTCTATCAGCAAACTGTTGTGTATATTTAGGATGCTCTTCCAACCCTCTACAACCCAGCAAAAGCGTGCAGCTCATACCAGATCAACAAGCACAAACCTCTGGGGAAAGCCTGCATCACACAGCGGGAATTCATCTCCTCTGTATCGAGATTTTATAGCTTTTTGAATAGCAATATACAAGCACAATTCACTTTCCATCACTGCAGTTAAGCTTCTCAGGGAATCAGAGGAGAGCAGCATATCACAAATCAGATTTGCTTGACTAACAAATCTGCTTGTAATAAAGCCAGTATTTTCAGGCTCTGGGAGCATGTGAGAAATCACATGACACTGTTGTTTGTACAGTCTCTACAAAAAAAAAAAAAAAAAAAAGAAAGATTGCATACCAGAGCTTCCAGACCACTGAAACAGTTTAAAAATAAACCTTGTACAAAAGCCCTCCCAACCCCCCCAAAAACAACCCCTTGCACACAACTCAAGAGCTCCAGGCCTTGCCGTTCTCAGCTGTTATTCCACCAGTAATTTTGGATCAGTTCAGGGTAGCTGTTGGTGGCTACCACAAAGTTTACCTTTCGCAATATTTCCAAAGGTGAACCATACTCCTTGAAATCACAAAACCAAAGTTAGTTCACGTCAAGGGAACTGAGGCCGCGAGATAAGGTCTCTTTCCTCGAGCCCAGACAATGAATCAATGGGTTTAGACAATTGTTCTATTTGATTTCTAGCCACATACTGGATAGTTTAACTGCAGCTCCCAAACAAGGCTAGGCTAAGCGCTGCACAGGCAGACAGCAGCATGGTTAACTGCTGATTTGGTAGTCACCAGCTTTTTTCTTCTTCTGACAGATCAATCAAGATCGCCTACAGTTTACATAAAGGGTAAAATCTGCACTGCATTGAAACAAGGGGCAGAACTTCCCCCTTGAGTTTAGCAGAGCCAGGGTGTCCCCTGCTGAAGACTTTTACGAAGGACTTATCAAAGACAGCAAGTGGTGCATGCAAAWGGAGGCTCACAGGCAAAGCTAAAGACTTAATTTTAAAATGTTATTTTTTGTGCTGTACTTCCTATATCTGACAAGAGCAGGAAGGGCGGTGGAGCTGTGCATTTCCTGCTCCTGTCAGGAGGAACATCTCAGCCCGTTTTCGAACAAACGGCTCTGGCTCTGCTTCCTTAGGTCAATCTGACTGCAGTAACGCGTGCTCACCAGCAGTAATGATGGTTGGTCACTCCTTCCTCTGTACTGCACGTGCTTTGCCTATACTTTTGGGAGGATAAAGCAAGCAAATGTATTCCTAAAGACTGCTTCAGAGATTTATTACATCTTCAAATTGTGCTTTTTTCTCCTTCTCTCTCCAGAAGCCAGGACTAGTTTGTTTATTTCAACCTCCTTCATACACCACACTCATCACTGTGGCATCACTTTACTTTTGAGTAGACCGAATCACTCAAGAGGGTAAGGTATTCCCTAGTCTGAAGGTCACCAGCAGCTTCAGTTTACACGTGTCCCCGTTTATGAAATCCTGAGTAGTCAGCAGCAGCTGAAGGCAGTGGCCCCTGGCAGTGAGCTGCAGCGTCACACAGTCCCCACGGCAGCAGCAATGCGTTCCATTGTAACCACAACCTCCAGCTCCTTTCATTTACCGTACTGCATCCCATAAAGCAGCGCCTCAGAGCACCCACACATCTTTCCGCTGAAATGCTGCCTCSCGGTTTTGCTGACCCGGTGAGGCATTGCCTGGAGGCAACAGCACAGCACAAACAGACCCAGCAGATCTGGTACTGGCCAGAAACAGAAAGAAGCTGGACAGTCAGAGCCTAGACAGAGCACACATAGTCAACAGCAATGGATCTTTCTTATTTACTGAAGACACAAACTGGCAAAAATGAATGAGAAACCCTGAACAGAAAATCCTACAGCCCTTCCATAACAGTAATTTCTTAGAGAAAGCTACACACCACTCAGTGGAAATAATGCTAGGCACATTGAAGTGTTGTTCCTTAGGTTTGGGGACACAGTCCCTTTTGAGTGGCCCAACCGCAACCAACTTGCTGTTGAAAGAGGTAATGCTGCTCTTGCCTCTGCTGCCAGCACGCTCCCCGCGTTCCTGCAGCCCGCATGGCCATCCAGATTAGGGAACTGAACGAGCTGGAAGTCAGCACAAAAACAAGCTATAAAACACCCCCAATCAAGACAGGTCACTGACTCTGCTCAGCTTGTGTGGTTACATAAGGGACTGTGCTTGCAGGAGCAACAGGCTGGGGTGTAAAGGCAAGACTGTCCTTCAGTCTGGCAGGAGTCTGGGCTGCTGCTGCAGGTTAGTCTGTAACCACAGCCCCAGCAAGCCTTATCTGCAAAGGTATGTGAGAGCTAGTCCGGGTCAGGAGCTACGTACTAGTACTGCACTCCATGCCCTTTGCTGCTCAGCACGTAGAGAGCAGAAGTTGGAGCACTGCACACCTCAAACACTCTCCTGTAGTTCAGTGAAAGGAGCGGAGAAATCCAAGTGAGAGGAGAAAGTGGTTGGACAGTGTGGTTAAGCAGAAGACATCTAAAGGACACGCAGCAGAAGAAAGCATTTGGTTTTTTCCACCGTGGTTAAGGCATCTTTCCACTCTCAGGAACCCTGCGTGCAGCCCGACTGCTGAGAAGATGCCTTCAGACGCTCTGCTTCAGCCTGAGGCCGATGGGTAGGAATGGCAGAGGTGGCTCTGGCCACACGGCAGCCGGGTCAGCTGCCCTGCCTCAGTGCAGTGCACGCAGGCAGCTGTGAGAGGCCATGCACGTGGTCCACAGCACACACTATTTCCTTGGATTCTCCTCCTCGGGCATGGCTGGCATCAGGATGCCAGGTACTGCTGCTGCGGCTCACAACTGCGAGCTTCTGCTCCCCACCACCACATGCAGAAGCAACCTCCAAGAAGCATGTGAAAATTAAGAGCGTGCTTTCATGCACTCATATGACAAGTGGGTCAACAGTTCAGGAGATAAGCCAGGTCACTAGCAGAGCCACAACTGTTCTGCATTAACCAAACAGCTTAGTCTCCCCCACTACAAAGCAAGAGGAGACATTTCACCCACAAGTCGATTACAGCTGTACATTACCTTTTTAAGAGGAACTGTGCTTCTGAACCAGTTATAGTCAGGAGAGACTTTAATCTCTCCCATGTTGTTTGGAAAAAATTCAGTTTAGGTCAGCCTGAAAAAAAGAGAGACAAAGTTAGAAATCAATACAACAGCTTTACCGTAGGCAGCACTCAAAAGCTGTGCCATGTACGTAAAGCATTTGCAGGGTGAGTTTGCTCTTATCAGTTGATTGTACTCCCTCTGACTCACGCCAAGTTTACTTATCCTCAGTTTTCATCACAAACCATTTAATTATTCTCCCAAGAGGCTGTCACCTGACTGCCTTACTGTACCAGCCTAATTATGAAATGACAATGCTTTTGTAACAGCATTCCCACGTAACAGTTGTAGAGAAAGACATCTGTGTTGCAGGCTGTAAGCAGCTTAAAAAGCTAAAGCACGTTTTCAGTTTGTTTTTAATTTATAAAGCACTCCAAATTTATATCTAATAAATATCCATACAATTCACTCAGCAGTTCAGACAATAGACTTAAATTATTTCATGAACCTACTGCCTAAGTACTCAGACCACGTTCTTCCATCTCAGTATAACTGACCCAAAGGAGTCCCAAAGCGCATTGGGAACAGCAGCTGATCTGAGGCTTAATTTACAGAAGAGCCCTGAAGTTTTAATTCTATCCACAAAGAAGCTGACTCTTGTCAGGAGTTACCAACAAAGATATCTTTGAAGCACAGCAATTAATACAGAACAAATTGATTCAGAGTTGCGTCCACATAGGAATGCCACTAATTCACTCTGAAGTCAGAATGTCCTAGCATACATAATGAAAGGGTCTTATAATACTCCATTAATTTGTAATGAACACTTAGGTAACTTCTAGATTTAACTTCTTTTAAAGCAGCGAAAGACCATTAGTTTCCATGTATACAACAGATGGTATCAACCAGTTTTGAAGTTGCAGACTCAATAGCTTTACCCTGAAAGCCAACTGCCTCAGGAGATTATTTTCATGCATTCACACATAGCACTGAGCATAATAAAACAAAGCAACTTTTGCTCTTGTTACTTAACAGTTGCCTAATATAAATCAATAGGGTTTGTTTCTTAATTCCTCATAAAATAAGACCTCAGTATGTTCTCTGAGTCACTCCAATTCACTTCTCCCTGCAGGAAAGCTGCAAGCRTGCAGGTTTAACTAGCTTATTGGGTTACTGCTGGATTAACAGTTATTTACAATTTCCTCATCTTTCAGTCTTCATTTGCTATTTCTCAAGTACAGAAAACATGAATTTTAAAAGGGAAAGTACTTTCTAAATTGCAAGACAACACACATCTTCCACAGAGCAAGTGATACACCTTTCATGTCTAACAAGGGTGTCAGAGGTAGGAAATGCAGCTGCATGGCCATTGTTTCAATTTTTCGTGGCTTCATTTTGGTGCTTGCATCAACTATTCTGCTCTTTGTCATAGTCTGGCAACAGGTAGAATTACAGCAGAGATAAAAAACATCTATTCCAACAACCTGCAAAGCAGAGCAGGCACAAAGATGCATTACTGGACTAAGGGGCACAGCTGGTCATTAGAGAAAGGAAACAGCAGTTCAGACTACTAATTCCTTTCCATAACCACACATCAACTAGTTTTCAAAAAGTTATTCAGCAAACTGTGGTGTGACAAAATTATGGCAGAAATAAAATACAGTAAATGCCTTAAAACAACATGTTCTCTTTGAGTATTGTATTATAGCAGGGCCAAGAAGCACAAGTCACGGTCAGGGCCTTACTACGCTAGGCGCTGCACGGACACAGAGGCGCAGGAGAGAAAGACTTTCTGCTAATAATTCTGGTTGCCATAAAGGGTCGGCAATCTCTTCCTGTTGTGATCACCTCCCTTTTTCTGCCACCTGAGTCTTTCAGCACCATTAAGCTAATTTGTGGGCTGGCACATCACTTGGGAGCACAAAGCTGTCTATCATTAGGCTAGGTAAGGAACAGGCACGGATGCAGGTGAACTTTGTCCTGTCAGCACAGCTCGGCTCACACCAGAGCAGGTTAAGAGTCCATCTAAAGACTAAATTTTGAGCTTCCCTGTTCACCTGTTACCACTGGTGGAAGCAAATCACTAGTCACCAGGACCTGGGCTGATTTCCCCCAGCTTCCTTCTTGTAAAGGTGCATCTGCAACCCCCGCTCC
This sequence comes from Phoebastria nigripes, assembly GCA_035582835.1. Taxonomy (NCBI): domain Eukaryota; kingdom Metazoa; phylum Chordata; class Aves; order Procellariiformes; family Diomedeidae; genus Phoebastria; species Phoebastria nigripes. Next base: position 8,147,311 of record JAYKAV010000001.1, read on the forward strand.
TAAGGATCACCCCTCTTTTAAAGCAAGAGTAAACGGTTTTTCTTTGATTAGAGAAGTTTTTGCTGAAGTCGATGTCCTATTACTGAAGTATTTTTTTCCTTGGCACAGAAATGCAGCATTACGGTTGCACACACAACTATTCATGTCAACAATGACTATGTGCTCTTCCAGCCACAGAAAAGATGAACCATTAACTCGAAACAAGGAATCAGCCAGCAAAGATAACTCAAATCACAAAGAACCTGATGCTGTTCACAGCCAAGCCTCTAAAGACCTGAGTTTCATTTTCAGTAAAACCAAACAACCTGAAGAACTCTGACCTCTTAAAAATAATTCCTCTAAAGGCAGAATCACCTACGGATGGGTTCAGAGCACTCAATAATATTCTCCTTGTAAGTTATTCTCACTACACTAGTAACACTTTGCACTCGTTATCGATTTAGAAAGACTTTGATCCTGCCACTAGAGAGGAAACCCTGCCAGAGAGGATTAGACGAGTGGTGACTCGCTTCTCTCCCCCATGCCATGTCTGTGTGAGCCGGGGCTGCCGCGCAGCCGCTCTCCCACTGCGCTGGCCACGCARCGCCCACTCCCACGGGCCAAGAGACCTGAATCAGCAACACCAGCACTGAGAGCTGATGGGGGCTGCAGGCAAACACCAGGAGATGCAGGGGAGACGCCAGAGCTATGGGTGCTTTATGAACGCCAAATGCAGGCAATGGGGAAGAAGAGTTACGGATAACTGGGACATGGCAGCAGGCACCTTCCCCTCTTACCCAGCTTTGTTCCCACCGACCCCAGTCYCTTCTCCTTCCCCCCTCCCCAAACACAGCTGGCTCCCCCAGCTTTGCGGGGAGAAGGTGGCAAAACCCCACTCAGCACCCCCAGCCCAGGCTCTCCTCCCTGCAGCACAGGCTGAGGAGGCCTCTTCCCCTGAGAGTCCCCTGAGGAAGATGAACTCCCAGGGCTAGGCAGGGCTGGGCTTTGGGCTCCCTGCGGGGCCAAGTCCCAAGCCCCCCCCCAGCCCAGGGCCCCACAGGGATCGTGATACCCCCCCCACCTCCGGCCCGACGCCTCCTCATAGCCCCCCGACCCTCAGGCACAGCCCCGTCCAGGGGTAATGCTGTCCCGGAGCCTGAGAGACCCCCCCAAGGTCTCCTCAGGGCCCACCCGGCCCCTCAGCGCCCCCCCCACAGCCCGGTCTCCTCAGGGCCCACCCGGCCCCTCAGCGCCCCCACCCCACCCCGGGCCCTCAGGGCCCCCTCCCCGGCCCAGGGCCCTGAGGAGAGGAGCAGGCCTATCTCCACAGCGACGACCCCCCCCCCCCCCGCCTTCCCCTTTCGCTGCTCGGCCCTCACCGGCTCGGCAGGGCTCGGCAGGGCGCGGGGACGGCGGGGACGCAGAACCGCCGCTCTCCTCCTCCCCCGGCGCACCCAAGCGGGAGCACCCGCCACCAGCCGCTACTTCCGGGTGCTGCGCCCGCGCCGGCCACGTGACGGCGGGGAGGAGCGCGGGGAGGGGCAGAAGGCTGCCATTGCTGCCGAGGCGGAAGTAAGCGCTTCCGGCGCCATCGCTACMGAGGCAGAAGTCACGTGCCCCCGCGGCGGGGCGGTGATTGGTAGGCGGGCTGTGAGGGGCCGCGGCCGCCATTAGAGCCCCTCAGGCGGGAGCGTCTGAGGAACCGGTCGYGGTCGTTGTGCTGCTGCTTGGCCGGTTCCTCACAGAATTGAGTTTTAACCTAGAAAAAAAAGGCATGGCAGTTCTCTGGTGGTGCTTTATTCCGCTCTCCGCCGCCTCTCTGCTTGGCGCAGGTGTCACTGTGACCTGCCACTGCCATCCAGCGGGAGAGAGCGTCATTTTTTTTATATATGTGAGAAATCCCGAGTGATTTCAGTGAAAGCACTGGTGAGTGAAATGGCGTGTGTTCAAGTCGAGGTCTTGCTTTTAATGTAGTGGGTTTTATTCAGCTCCCTTGACCCGGGTGTTGTGCAGCGCTTGCTCGTCTAATACGAAACCTGGATCTTTTCATCAGCTGGGTCTATTCAAACAAAGTTTATTTTTAAAAAGCTAAATTCAAGGCTATGCTAAAAACTGGGTTACATAAGGTAGGTTAGAAGGTGTGATAGTACTGCCTGCCTTTCACACATAAGAAACTTTTGCAGGTAAAGCTCTGGGCTGAGAAAATTGTTCATTCAAATAGTTTTTCATAAGTAGCATTTTACTGGTTTATTTTCAGTACACCAAGTTTAAGGGGAAGCTCGGAGGGGCGAGCTGAGATCACCACCTACTGCTGTGAGCGGTCCAGCCACGCTGGGGACCAGGTAACAAACCTGTATTCACGGCAGCGTGCAACCGGTACCTGCTGGAGACACCGCCGCCGCTGCTGTTCCCTCTCTGCTTTCGTAAGGTGTGATCTCAAGGCAAACCGCTTCTACCAATGCACGTCAGTATGTCCCTGAGCGTAACCTGCTATTCCTGCCTAACTCCCTCAAAAAGCTGAAAGGAAACAGTGGTGGATTTAATGCAGATTAAAATCAGATTGGCAGCTGTCTGGCTGTAGGTGGTGGTGTTAAAGCTGTATTTTACAAGGGTTAAAATCCATCCAGAGCTTGGCAGAAATTAAAAACGCTGTTTAATATTTGTGCTGGGCAGCACGGTGCATGTTATCTGCTGTAGGTGTGATCTAATGGTGTTTGCTGTAGGGCAGCTCAGGTTAATTGAGGAGAGCGACAGGTGATGTGTTCCTGTCTCTGAGACATTCCTCTAATGACCAGTTGGGATCAATTAGCTTCATTTAATTGGTATGTGTCAACCAGGAGTTGAAGATGAGTTGAAAGAAACAGAGTGATAGATACCTGTCAGTGGTAGGTGCATTCTCCATAAGATACATTTAAAGGATACATTTGATCAGATAATGGATATATTTATGCACAATGTTGTTCCCTGCCTGAAGATCGCCCCGTGAGASAAGGCATCGTTTTCATCTCTCTCCCAAAGTTGCTTCATTTTGCCTGAAGTTTTTGGCTGCTGTTTCAAGTTTCATTTTTCACAAAAGGCTATTTTAAAAATTATGTCTGGGAWCCAAGGGAAATATTTTTCTCGTGTTGTATTTGGGAAGCAGAATTAAAAGGCAGGAGCCGCCTGAAATGGCGTGCGCACAGGGGAGGCGGAGGGAGTCCCTGCGGGGCCGCCGCTGCCCGGACTACATTTCCCATGATGCAATGCGGCGGGGTCGCCCGCCCCCGCCTCGCCCCTAGGACTACATCTCCCATGAGGCCCCGCGCGGCCGCTGGGACTGTGGCGGGCGAGGCGCCCCGCGCGCTGCCCGCTGGGAGCGGTAGTCCGCGGGGTGTGCGCGGTGACGGCGGGCGGGCGGCAGCGCGCTGCCGTCACTGAGGCGGCCCCGCGCGGGGGAGGGGGTGTTTACGGCGCGGGTGGGGCGCGCAGCACCGCCGCCAGCGAGGCCTAGTCGGCGGCGGGGGGAGCGGGCCGGGCCCGCGGCCGCACCATGTCCGCCTGCCACAGCTGCGCCGCCGCCGCCCGCCTCCTGGGCTCCACGCTGCCCTCCGCGCGGAGAGGTAACCGCCGTCCTCCACTCGCCGTCACCCGGCCAGACGCTGCTCCCCGGCGGGGCTGGGCCCTCCCTCCCGGGGCCCTTACGGGGCCGGAGCGCGGCGGCCCCTTCCGCTCCCCGCCGCCTCCCTGAGGGGAAACCCCGTTCTCTCCGGCCGCCGCACGGCTGTCACCGCTCCGCGCCCCTCCCGCCCGCCGCTGCCGGTGATTCTCGGGAGCGGGGCCCGCCGAGTCACTGCCGGAGCGGGGTCAGCGGGGAGCAGCCGCGCTCCGGAGGCGCTCCCTGGGGCCGGGAGAGGAGCCCTCCCGCGGCAGCCGGCCTGGGGAGTTCCGTGCTGCAGCGCTGCGATAAGGGCTTCGGTTAGGCGACGGTGGCTGCTTCGGCCTTTTTCTTTTTTTCTATTAATCTTTTGCTAGTGTCGCCCTGGGTGGCGTGAGGGGACGGCCGGTGGCGTGTCAGGATTAAGGGCAGTATTATACGGTGTGAAGTTCTGGAAAATTAGCCCTCACTGGAATATCTTTTTGGGAACTGTAATGCGAGAACAGAGTTTATTTCAACGGGAGTGATTTTCAGCGGCGGTTGTCCGGTGTGTGCTACCCTGCAGTGCTAGTAAATGAGCTTAATTAGCTGACTGATTAAAAACCTACGTTTTTTGCAGCCTAAACTTGAAATATTTCTCATAAAGGCTTGGGCTCAGTTAGCAAACAGTAATTATTTCCAACATAGTAGAAAGGTGAGGTTGTGCAAACCACTTACTGGAAGTTGAAGCAGAGGGAGGGTGTTACTTTTTTTACTACTTTTGTCCTTTTCGTCATGTTCTTGTGGGTAGTGAGAGTTGATAAACCATGTGCTGCTTTTGGTGAAAGGCAGACCACCCCCAAATTGTGCTGAAAATCTCTACTGCTGCCACATTACAACAAGGTTTTGAATGATTGTACTCTCAGCAATAGCCTGACGAATCAGAGATGATTTATTGCTTTCAAGAGGTGAGTTAACTCATTGCAGTTGACTTTACATCTCTGACATCACCTGTGCTGAAAGGTTTAAACCAGTACTTTCAACTCCAGCCTGTCTGGCCTCATGTAAACCTACCGAAACAATAAAATTTAAAGCAACTAACATTCTGAATTAACTTCAGAATTATCTTTTTTGAAATTTGTATTTTTTTTTTGCCGGAACTAAGATTTAAAAGGGGTATGTAAAAGAATAAATGAGACTAAAACACAGATATGGAGTAATAAGATTATTTATGCATCAGCTTTCCATGAAAGTTCTTTTAAAAAAAAAAAAAATCTTATTTTGGTGCATTTTTGTTGTTGTAGCAGATTGTGTCTTCTGCCAGGTATTTTGCTATTGCTGGTTGGTAGAAACTTGAGAGTATTCAGAGTGCATGGGTCAGTCTAGTCGATCAAGTGTTGTGTGGGACAGAGAGGAGGCTTCTCTTTTGTCACAGTCTCCCTGTCGCTTCTTTGGGCAATAGATTCTTCCGAGACATTTGAAGCTTGGCCCAGAAGTCAGTATTTCTTTCCTCAAGTATCAACTAAAGGTTAATAAGCTGTAAAGGAGCCTCCCATTATTTCTTAACACACTAATCTGAATACCCTGGATAGATGCCATTGCTGCTGCCAACATTCTTGTGTTAGGTACATGTCCTTTAAATTTACTGTTTCAAAAATCACCCAAGCCCTGGCTGCCAGTTGTGTGTGTGAGCAAATACTGCTGTGCTAGCCAGCTGTTGCATATTTGAACATTTATCAGTATCTGGATCATTTAGTGGAAGTTGCCAGACATTGGGCTGGAATGTTGATTTCTCCTGATAATCTGCCTCTGGGCCTATTTATGCAAGAAAGTAGTTGCGATAACTTTCTTACTGCTTCATTCCTTAATTGTACAATGATATTTTGTCAAAAAAATATCACTCAGACCTCATAAGCACAGGGACAAGGCTTTTCATGTTTAGCCACAAGCTGAGGTAGCGGTAATATGATTTTTTTTTTTTTTTTTCTTTTTTTTTTCTTTTCTGGATTAGCCTATCTATACCCTTTAGAGTTCAGCACGTGTAGCAGGGTGAGTTTAATGCTCCCAAAGGGCTGGCCAGCTAAGACTTTTGTGAGAGTGAATTTAACAGCAACAAAAGCGTTACAGTGTGGGTGTAATGCTGCTGGCTAGCCTGGGTCTGCTGCCAGCGTCAAACGCTGGAGGTGAAGCCCTACAGCTGCAGTGTTTCTGATCAATAGATGGGCACAGTCGGTAACGTGGCACTCACCGGCTCAGTACTTGACGCTGTGTATAGTTTCATAGTTCATCCAATACAGTTTTCAGTGCATTTTCTATGTCACGGGGGCGCCCTGAGTTAAAATCAGTGATCTTTAGTCCTCATGCAGTGCTTAGTGGTAAAATGTTTGAACTTCTGTACTAGTGCTTCGTCCTTTCTCCACAGGCCAAATCTCCCTGTATTGCAGGAAAATTGTGTGACTTCGGGTTTTGGTCAGGGGAGGTGGTTTGGTTTTTTTATTTTGTTAAGGGGTCTTTTCTCAGTTCCCTTTAGAATTGGTAAAACAAATCTCAGTAAAGGAACCATCTATGAGGAATAAGTCCCCAAGGCAGGGAATTAATGCAGAACAGCTATTGCATTGTAAACGCTCACCACAGCTTATTCTCTACTGACAAGTGCACTTGGCACACGTAGTCTTCAGCGTTCTCTGCAGATTCAGTTGAAAGAACACAACTGCTTCTGAAAGTGAGCCGGTATTTTTAAGTTTACTGTGATATTTTCATAGTTTATCCTATGTAATCTAAAGTGTCTTGCTGTCTTGCGGTGGCACTCAGCAGAGGAATTCAAAATTGGGAAGTACATTAATCATTATTCCTCCCTCACGTTTACAGACAGAAGTAATGCTATTACAGGTTTTTAAAAGATTAGATTTTTAGTCATGTTAAAAATAACTGCAAATCATCTTCAAGTTCAGGAATCTTAAGCAGCATATAAGTTAATGAAACAACTTCAAATCTCGTTTGACACGGTTGTCTTGGTTGTGACTTTGCAGAAGCCTGTGAGAGTTTTCCTGGTAAATTTAGGCTCGTCCATAATGCTTTTCTTTATTTTTCTGTTTTCCTGTTAGAGTAGCAAGGTGAATTTTCTTAAATTCTTCTCTTTCAGCTAAGATTCCAGCTCTTAGTTTTCATTTGTTACCTCTTTCAGAGCAAATAAACTGTACTCCTCTTGCCATTCTTACTGTTTTTATTCTTTTTTTAGAAGAGTTTTTGGAGTTTTCTATAGGATTCTCTCATCTCTCTGACAGTAAAACCATGTATCGTCAGCAAGTTTTTAATTGTCATTGTTGCTATATAGCTCTTCTGTCGGTAAGTCACAGAGCTCTTATCAAAACCAGAGAGCGAGTGAGAAATTTGCCACTTTAAATGAGAGAGAGAGAGATGAGATGTGGCTTCCAGGCTCTTGTCTATGTTGAGAGATGTTAAAATCACAAGCACGACATATGTTGATTCACATCATACCTAGTCATGAAATGTAATCCTACCTGCTGTTGCAAGCAGAAGAAGAAGCTGTTTAGTTTCTCAATGAGGTTTTTTTCATGTTGGCAATAAGCTATTTCAACAAAGTTAAGATTACACTGAATTTACTTGTGCCTGTCTGTCAGCACGTGCCAAATATGATGCTACCTTTCAGTTTTCCTCAGGACAACTTTTTTTGTCAAGTGGTGCCTCAAATTCCTGGAAACTAGTTTTTAGTAGAGTTCACAAATGACAGCCAAATCCAGACGTGCAGTCTGTGAGTCTGAGACACTTCTTTGGTAATTTTTGCGTAATAAGGAGACGTTTCAAAGGTCTCTCTCTTACTGCAGGGGTTGAATTATTTCACAATAATTGCTGGATGTTGATTGTATTTATCATTCTGAGGGTTGGTTTCATAACTGGGATGTTCCCTATTTCGTGACACAATGGGACTCTCAATTGTCTGATGTTAGAGGACCTGGAATTACTTTTGGGTCATTTTTGGACAATCCAGGCAGTGTTTAATGAGATGAACGTTAAAGTGGTGAAGAGAATTTATTTTGGATAACTGAAATTTGGATGTTCAGAGTTGAGTTCTGTGGCTGAAACCTTTGAGCTCCATTTAATGTAAATAAATTCTGAGATTTGGTGGTATTGGGATTAGAACTAGAGTATTTTTAATGTTTAATTTTCATGTTTCTTTTTTTTTTTTAGGTATTACTTGTGGTCGTACACGCATCCCTGTTTTAGGAAAACTTGGGACTTTTGAAACTTGTTCCCTAAGACGAATTCCTCTTAGAAACTTTTCGGAAACACCAGCATATTTTGCTTCAAAGGATGGTGCAAGCAAGGATGGTTCTGGAGATGGAAGCAAGGTAATCTCCACGCATTAGGTTTTTCAATAGTTTATATAAAATACTTCTTAAATGTTTTTAGTAGAATTATTTCCTTACTTAAAATCAGAATCTTCTGGAAATTTTTGCTAACTCTTGACATTTCTGATTCTTCAAATTGCTACAACTGACTGAAGAAAAAATAAATTGTGTGGTGAATTTGTTAGCAGACAAACCTTATAAACATCCCATAACGCTTCTCCCAGTTTTAGAAGTCTTTTTGCCTAGCGTAAAGGGACACTTGAAAACTTTTAGAATGTTATAAATCCACAGCAGGTTTCAGGATCTCAGGAAAGAGTAGTGATCGGAACTATTCTCCTTCAAAAGCCTGCTACCCCCAAGTAGGCTTTTTAAAGTAAGTACATTTTAAAATGTTTTTGTTTTCAGCACTGATTTGGTAGTGGTATTGAGTAAGAGAAGTTCGTGAGGAGACTAGCTTTATTATTGTTAGTAAATTGTAATCTGTTTTCATCCTAGTCTTTCTCTATAATTATAGTTAATAAACAGCTTCTTCAGAGAAATGATTACCTGAGAATTAAAACTGCTCTTTAGTCAGCAAATAAGATTTTGAGAGTTCACAGGCAATAACTTTGCCTTAGTATGGCGTGTTGTGACATCTGAGGAACTGTCCAGATGACACAGGTGTGTTCTGAAGGTTCAGATTAAACTTTTTTAAAAAATAAACAAGGAAGGTAAAAAATTTTTAATAGTCTTTTTTTCTTGAGAAGCGTTGCGAGGAGAAATGAGTAGGCAGGCAAGGCTTAAAAAAATGGGGAGCTGTCTTAGAAAAGCGGAGAGAGATCTTTGCCGTTTCCTAAAATATAATCACTTTTATTATTAATCAAAGTACGAAGGCATAGAACGGATATAGGTTTAAAAAATGTTAACCTTGAACACCACTAAGCAGGGTAACACAGAGAAAGACAAGTAGGTCTCTGTTAGGGAACTGTACCTTGGAAGTAAAAAGTAAAGTATTTCCAAGCGGTTTCTGAGATGGTTGTTTTATAGGCCGTATCTACCCTACAGCCATCTGCCAGCATACCTACATCTGTCAAGGACGTGAGAAGAGTTGTGGCTTCAGAAACCCTTAGAATCAACACAGTTGCGATAATGAAATGACTCTCTCTATAAGTATGATTTGTTTTCTTCTCTGGGGTTAGAATAAATTACGTTGAAATATACTGTTAAAACATTCTTGACACAGCTTAGCTTGTTATTATTCTAGTGCCAGTCAAGCAGTTCTAACGTAGCTGTGGGACACCTCTTCCATGGGCATCCAAAATTGGCAGACCTGGGAAATGCAGATGTGTGTACACTTCAAAATGTCTATATCGTGGTGTTCTAAGTTTTCAAAGCCTCAAAAAAATCCTGACGGTAGTTACTTTGTCATTCAGCTATTGCAATATTCACGTTACTGGATTCCAAAACCACACTGCTAAATGCCTAGTGTAACCGCTCAATTGTTTGGGGCTAATTGTCTGGAAATCTTTTTTAGAAGTCTGTCGGTGAGGGGGGTGGTAAAAAGTCAAGCTCTGGAAGCTCTGGGAAAGGAGGGAACCAGCTGCGCTGCCCGAAGTGTGGTGACTTGTGCACGCACGTGGAGACCTTTGTGTGTAAGTTTTAATGAATACTTTCTTTTTTAAATAGACACAGATGTGACTATATTTGTGATCTAACGTAGTCCTGATAGCTAAGTTTTAGCCTACCTAATTATACAATGTCAAAAATTTTTTTATACTTAGTTTGGCCACGTTGGTGTAAGCATGTACTGTCTCTCTGGATACGTTTGTGTAATTTCCTGTGATGTGTGGTGGAGCAGAATATGTTAGTGGAATTCGGACCGCAACTGTGAATATGCAGTTTTAAAATAGTTCGTTACATTTTATGCAGTGGAAGAGATGCTCACATAAACAATACCATTTTAACTACTGGTATTTCTTTCTGTCCGTTATATAAATATATACTTTTATATATATATATATATGTATGTTTGTAATGTCTGTCCTTTGTTTACTAAATAATAAAACTTTAATCCTGCATGTACTATAACCAAAGTGCTTATCCAGCAAAGGAATTAGTATATGACAGATGGCTTACTAGAATGGTCTACTGTGGCAAAGTCAGATCCATAATACATTCCAAATAGGAGGCTGGAAAGTCCAAACAGAAAATCCGGGATGTGTCGGATGCCTGGTGTCCAGCAGCAATAGCTACTTTTTTTGAAGTACAGTCCAAATTAACGCCAGTTATGCCGTAGGTTCTATAAGACTTGAAGACATTTCTCCTTATTTCAGTGCTAATGAGACCAGCCTAGAAAATAGTTGTCAGAAAGCAAATACCCATTGTCAGTTGCTGGGGCTCAAGGAGGAAGTATCAAGTGATAATCAGACTTGTGCACTAAGAAGCTTAAGACAAGGTCAGCATAAACTTGTTCAACTGTTGTTAATATGGCAATTGGTGAAAATAATGAGCAGATGTGCTATTATTTGCTGCTACTGGTATAAAATACTATTTAATAAAAATGATCAAACATCATGAATCACAAGATGATTCTATAATAACAATATATTTATGTTAGATAAAAGGATTGGTCCTCAGCTACTTTTTTTTTCCCAGAAATAATAAGCATTTTTTGTTTGTTTGTTTGTTTGAAACTATAGGCAACAAGGTTTTCTGAAAAATCTGGCACTAGTTGACAGAACCAGAAATACAATYCTGTGTGGTGTTCAATATGTTGGCCTCTCCCTGGACTAGGTGTGGTTGAAAACAGTGGAAGGATTTTTAACCTCATTTACCTTCTTATCAGATGATTCATGAGTAGACAGACACATTTTGAAACTCTCTCACTTTGCTGGTGTGTTTGCTCCCCTTGTTACTGGAGTTTGTGCTTTTATGTGGAAATACCATTCAGGCATTGCCCCAGAGCGGAACAATCACTGTGTATCCCTGGACAGCAGATTTAGTATATTGTCAATGTCACTAAGAATTTTTAAGCGTGTTTGAAAACTTTCTTAGGAAGAGGGCTTGTTCGTACTAACATTATAGGAGAAAATATCTGGTATATGCAATCTCAAATTCGCAAGCAGTGATACCGCACTTGAATTGTGGCGTCAGAATGGCACAGGTACTGTAAACAGCTTAGGACTGGAAACCCACTTTTTACTTGTAAAAACAGTGTTGCAGCTGGTCAGATTTGTCAGAAGCTTCAAAGTCAAAATATGAGGAAGTCTCCTTGTGATTTATTGAATGTATCTACTTTTCTCATCCTTGCACGTTCTACTGTGAGGCTTTAGGGTTTTACAGCCTTTAAATGAAGTCTGTTACTAGTTCAAACTAAGCACAGTGTCACCAGGTAAGARTAGAGCAGACTTTTTTGTTCACCTAGAGAACAGCAGTCGTCAGTTTTCTATTAATTGGTAACTTAAAAAAAAAAAATTAAAGATTGTAATTGCTCTAATTTCTCAGAAATTCCTGTGAGCCATGGTTAAGTTTTCTTTGGACCTGTGTCTTTCTGGTTTAGTCTGTTAATTTGAGCATGCTGCTTCCCAGCCAAACTGTAGAATAAAAAGCAGCTGGAAAACAGAAGAGCTAAGTTCTAATTATCTTAAAAACAATTTTAAAAAAGAAAACAAAAACTAATGATTGAAAAAAAAAAAATCTATCCCGTTCTGCCCAAAATGAATGGGTTGCAAGTTGTATTAAACATACTGTAACTTCTTTTTTCAGATAAGCCTTTGATGTTGCTTAGTCAGGAAAAATGATGAATTTGCTCAATTCTGGTTTGAATTACCGAACTGCAGAGCCTTAAGTAAATATCTAAAGCCAAAGGAAAATATGCAATTAGCATTTGTTTCAGTTTTTAAATGCTAGGTTTTTCAGTCATTTTGAGAGAAGTAGGGAAACAAAATACTGAATAAAAGCCACATTTGTTAGTAAATTAATTGCCATTGAGTGGCAGTGTGACAGGCTGGTTGTCCAGTGGAGTTGTTTTTTTAACAGGGCTTCACTTTATATATCTGCAAATCCTGCACAAGGATTTGCTTGGCAGTGGTTTTCCAGTAATTAACAATTAAGGAAGAATATGACGCAAACCAAAAGGAATTTTGCTTTGACACACTTTCTCAGCAGTTCCTGTATTGTTTTGGGTTGTGAGACTCTAAGGAGAGTTTTGTGATCAGTGAAATGTGAGCCTCAGATGTAGAGTGAAATCCAATAGCTATAAAGCTGATTGACATAAGAAGCCTTATCTAGGCGCTGCTTTTACTGTCTCCACCTGATGCCATCAGGTTAGCTCCCATCCTCCAAAGCAAGACTTCCCTGCTACTGAACATACTTAATAGGCCAGAAGCTTTCCTGCTCTCTTTTTCCTGATGTCTTTTTACCTTATAGCAGTTTAATAATAGCCCATTATCTCAACCCTACAAATGTTTTTAAGATTAATCCTCTGATTGTTTTGGCTTGCTGTATGTATTGTAAAAACCTGGCCTTTCTCTTTGGCAAGGTCAGCTCGTACGGACTTTGGAAATCTCTTTGCAAATGCAGCCTCTGTGGTAATGTTGCTTGAACCAAAAACAACACTTGACTTGCATTTTATCACACCGTAAATATTTGCAGACATCTTAATGACAGCGAGGTAATTTGACATGAAGGCTCTTTGCTGTGCTTTTATGTGTTTGCTAAAAGAACATATGAAAACATGCCAGTGTTTAAGAATAGCAAAGTTGCTTGCAATTTTGAATGCTCAGTTTTAGGGAGATAGCAGTACTTAAACTTGGTTTCYTTGCATTTCACAGCAAACTTCTCAAATTTTTTTGTTCTGTTAAAACTCATATTGATACTTTTTTCCAGATTGCTGTGTAGATGATAGAAACTGGCCGGTTTCACAGCTGTGTTTTGATAACCTTGTCTCCTCCCCAAGGCACCCCATACATCAAAGTTCCTCTGTAACCACAGACCCTATTGGTCTTGTTGAAAATTAGGAAGGTCTCTAATAACCTTCCTCTGTGCTGCTTGGAGTAATTGATAAAAGTGTACTCTGCACAATAATTTTTTTCAGTGAATGATGTTTTAAAGATGCACAATAGTATTCTTATAGCCCGCTCTTTATTTTCTATTTTTTAACCATTCCTGTGGATCTATAAAGGGGGCAAGTATCCTCGTGGCTATTCCATCCTAATAAAGCTGACTATTGGCATTGCATAAGGAAGGACAACGGCCTCATGGCACTGTAGTCATTAAGAATATCAGAGGTGTTTTGAGTGAGCATTGGGAGAAAGTTTGGGTCTTTTTCCCTACAATATTGTTGCTAAATAATAGTTATGTAAGAGGGGTGGGTGCATGCAAATGGTTCTCCGTTGCATTCCCATCAGGCAGATAACAGTAATTTCAAATGTTGCCAGGAGAACTTTCCAGCTGTTGTACGGATTTTCTTTGGAGCAGAGTTAATAAATCTGTGATGGTCACAGTATTATGTGCTACGTTATTAAAATAATCTGCTGGTCTTACTTATACAGTCATAAGGCGTGTTTAGTATTAAAAAAAGAACCCCACTCTTCTTTTGCTAATGCCAGCTCTATAGGAGGCAACAACAAGTTACAAATAAGCAGCTTGTTTATTGCCAGAGGTTGTTACTAAAATCAGCTGGTACTACAGTGTTCAAGCCATTTTCTAAAAACTTTCTATGATTTCAGAAGTTTTGACATTGAAGTTTTTCATGTGGTTGTTTTGCTACATTTACTTTGCTTTTAATTTAATGCATTTACTAATATGTTTGCTTTAAATCTGTCCTATTGCACATGATTTGCATTTAATAGCATAGCAATATGGTCAGCAAAGATCTATTTTGAATTATAAATTTATTCTTGTCTACTGTCTGTTTTTGATTATTTCAACTTTGCTTTTCCAAAGGAAAATAAAAGTAGTACAAGTTCTAGTTTGCAGACTTTTGAAACCAGTCTTTGCAGGTAACGTGATTTCTTGAGACATGGTTCACAAAGTCAGTGGTAGGAGGGTTTGGCTTTTGGAATTTGAAAGAAATTTGTTCCACTCTTGACAGTAAAAATAAATAAGCAAAAGATCTTGCAAAACATCAAAGTCCTGATCATCTGTTGCATACCGCTGTTGCCTCTTGTTGGGATGAGCCCTTTGTGTGACYCCGCTGTGCTCCATGTCCCGGGCTTAGGTGACTCAAGCATGCTCCATTGTGTTCCACAGCCAGTGGGATGCAGAGACCGGGAGCTGCCACAGCTGTCCTTTCCTGAACCTGCTGCATGCTATCTTTGATACTGTAGATTGCTTCCCCACACTTTAGAGCAGTCTGTCCCTAACCACAATTTTTTTTTGCCTGCTAGTTTGAGAGTTACAAACAATTCTTGCATAGTTAGAAGCCCTCACTCATTTTGCATCGCTCTGAGATGCAAAGTTTCCTCTTCCAAGTGTAGTGCTACTGAATGAGTATGAAGTAGATTTTTGCTTTTTAATCCCTTGTTTGGTTGCTGCCCTGCGTTGTGACTTTTTGGGCAAATTGCATTCCCTCTGTGTCAAATTTCATAGTCCAATAACTGCTTTTAAAGCTTCTAAGGTGAACGAAGGGGAAGTGTCGTGTAAACACAGAGGTGGCTGTGCTGTCTTACAGGTGCTTGTCCTGTGTATGACGAACTCAGGCAGTTGAATGAATGCTGTCTAAGCAATTCCTCTTACCGTTTTGTTTTACTTTTTCTGCAGCTTCCACCCGTTTTGTGAAGTGTGAAAAGTGTCACCATTTTTTTGTTGTACTGTCAGAGGCAGACACAAAAAAGAGCATCATTAAAGAACCCGAGTCAGCAGCAGAAGCTGTGAAATTGGCATTCCAGCAGAAGCCGCCGCCTCCACCGAAAAAGGTATGGTTCTTAATTTCACCCCAATGTTTCCTTGTATTACAGCATGGTGAAATGCTTTGCTGCTTGATCTGCATCAGGTGTGTAACGGTCTGCTGTGACAGAACAACAAACAAGAAAGATGATTAGCTCCAGATTAAACCTTTGAGTGCTACGTGACCCAGCAGAGCACTGATAAAGGGGACAAGTAGATCCAATAAAAGTAGTTGGGCTTGTTTTCCTCTGCCTTTGTCTTGTGACTGAAGTCCAGTACCTTCATTTTCTCCTTGTGACCCTGAGGCTAACCTCAACTCTCACCCACCGTAGTATCTTTTATTTCCTGCTGTGGCCTCTTATTCTGCACCCTAATGTTAGCAGCTTCTTTGTGTAGCTGCAGAACCTTTTATTTGGCCTCTTTCTGGGTGAGAACCATGGCCGATTAGCTTTTGGCGGTGACCCATCCTAAGTCATTTGGTTTCCCTCTCCCAAATAGTGAGGGAGCTTGTTATGTTTCTCAGTTCCTAGTGGACTGAAATGGTTTCTGAAGCTGCATGTTGCTCCTGGATAGACCTCTTGTAAGACATGAAATATTCTTGAAATTTCTGTTCTTCTTACAAATTTGGGTGAAAGCGACAAGGGGTTCAAGTGTTAGTAGGGGAGAACTGACAGAGACACTATGATCGTGTAAGCCCTATGTTTTTAAGTAAACTTATCAACAGGAATATATTTTGTATTTTAGATGTTGGATTTCCATTTCTCAGTTCTGTAATGGTTGATTTAGACCGAAGTCCATCTTTGGCACAATATACTATTTTTGATTTTTTTGCTGCAAGGTGATTTAAAAGTATTACTAAGATTGAGTTATTTTTCAGATTTATAACTACCTCGACAAATACGTTGTTGGTCAGTGTTTTGCCAAGAAGGTGCTTTCGGTTGCTGTGTACAATCATTACAAGAGAATCTACAATAATATCCCAGCTAACCTGAGACAGCAAGCAGAAGTTGAAAAGCAGACTTCTTTAACGCCAAGAGGTTTGTATGATGTTTGGTATTTTTCTGGTCAAATAAAACTTACCACTTCAGGGCCCTAACTTAAGAAACCTGATAAAGGTTTTACCTTGACACTAGATGTTCTGTAATTGAAATGATCTAAAAGAATTTCTATTAAATTTAATTTTCACTGTATGTGAACTTCTGTGATTTATTTAAATTGTAATCCAGAAGGTTTATGATGCCATGGGTGTTGCCTGCCATATTACATGGTTAGCATTTTTTACTGAGGCATGTTATTAGGTATTTTCCTTTGGCTTTATAAAGTGAGCCTCCTAAACTTTTGTTTCTAATCTCATTTACTGCTTAACGGTAAATCTGCTACTTAATCTGCAAGCAACAATGCAGATCACGAAGACAATATTTTTGCATAGGTAATTTGATGGATAGCTCGCTTTCTAACCTCACTTGCTGCTGTTGGCAGCATCTGTTGGTCACCATAGTATTGTTCCATATCTAGCAGGTGTAGATGGGGTTACTCTTGGCAGTACTTTTGCTACTGAGTAAGTGCGTAGCTATGTTGATCTAATTTATTTTTAGAAGTAGGATTAAGTTACTGTCTCTGATTCAAAGTGTACCTTGATTTTTTTTTTTTTTAAATTTTTTTTTGAAGGTGTTTTGTTCTGTCTTGCAATAAATAGTTGGCTAAGCAAACAGAAATTTTCTTTGTTTTTCGAATTTATGTAAAGAAGTATTTTAACTGAGGGGGAAACATTAGTAGCACTGTTCTGGTAATGGTAGGAGAGCAGTTGTGTACCTGGCACAGAGAAGTTCCTGACCCTCCACAGGAAGATAGATTGGTGCACACCCAGAGGGACTGGCAGTGAATGTTTATAATGGATAGTACTTTGAAATACGTGAAATCTTACATTGTAACACTCGGATATAAATGTAAGAGTTTAAGGAAGCCTTTTCAAACCAAAATTATATTATAGCGTTTTTTTCCCCTTCTATAAGTGGTTTTAAAATGAAAATCAGAGGAAATAGGTTGTACTGTTTTAAGTAGTAGAAAGCTTGCTGTCATTTTAAAAGCATGCAAGTTGGGTTTTGGGTTACATTTGACAGCAATAAAAACTTATTCATGTGGGGATTTCTTGTTAGAAATACATTCATACATGGTGATGAGATGTATTCAGAAGAGGGCAAGAGGTGGAGAATTTATAAGCTTTTATAAACTTACTTTTTATTACTGTTTTCATCCTCTCTCTTAGAATTAGAAATCAGAAGACGGGAGGATGAGTACAGATTTACAAGTAAGTGAACTCTCTCCTCATGTCCTCCTCTGCAATATCTGCTCTTTTGATGTTAACGTAGAATAGTCTTTAGTGACTGCTAGCTTGAAATGCTGGGTAAAATCCTGTTTGCTTTTCTTCTGCAAGTAAATTTAATTGATGGCATTGCACATATTTTTAACAGAGGTGACTAGGATCTGGCTCTTTATCTAGTTCTAGGTGGAAAGCAAGTAAAATGTAAAGATATCTTTTATGAAGTTGGTTAAATAATTATCTGTCCTTAGAGTTGTCCTCAATAGAACAAGTGGAAATTGAGATTTATTTTTAATTTAGAACTGAGATGTGATTGTATTAATAATGTCACACAAGATACGATGGGAGGTAGATAATAAGGGAAGTTAGGCAACTGTTTTCTGCAGGGTATTTGTACTCTTTAAAAGGCCCTGTCACCTTGAACCTCAGAATGCCTTTTTTTTTTTTTTTTTTTCCCTCTTTTCTTCTCTCTGGGTGAGGTCAGTCATGTTTATTTTCAGTTCACGGGAACTGTCACTGGCTGTTGAACTTCTTCCTTAGTCTAGTGTAGATCAGTTTGTAATCCCAGTTACACCTCTTCAAACCAGTTTTCTTAATCTTCAATATTCTACCCTGCAAGCCATTTAAAACTAGTACTCTGAAAAAAGAAAATCCATCTCAATCTCTGTATCCATGTATAGAGACAAAACCTGTAACAACTGAAATAAGACAAGTCTTTAATTCTTGAGAGTAGACCTGTGCATTGCTTTTGTAATTGTTATAATATGCCAGTTCTTGTACTTTTTCATCATAGAGATCAACAGTTCGGGTTTATTTCTTCTCATGTGTTTTAATTAAAAAAAAAAAAAGCTACAGTTAAAATGAGTCAATTTGTAAGGACTGAACATTTCTCTAGCACTTGTTTTTAATGTAGAGGAATATTTTTAGATAATCCACTGTACCATTGGAAGTTCTTTTCATGTATGCAAATATGTGCTTGTGCAAAAATATGATTGGAACTGATGTTTTTGTAATAATTGCACCATATTTCTGTTGCAGTCTCTAAACTTCTGTACAGATAGGTAGGATTATAGGTTTGCAGAACAAAACAGAAGAACCAAGCTTTTATCGTGTATTTAAGGTAACGGCAGACCTTGTCAGTGCTCAAACAGTACTACTATTGTTCTCTTCAGAACTACTGCAGATTGCTGGAATCAGTCCACACGGTAATGCTTTAGGAGCATCGATGCAGCAACAAATGAACCAGCAGATACCTCAGGAAAAACGGGGAGGAGAAGTACTAGATTCACCCAATGACGACATAAAACTTGAAAAAAGTAATATTTTGCTGCTTGGACCAACTGGATCAGGTATACAGCTGCGTGTTTTTATAGGTGTCAGATTTTTTTTCGAATTGATTGTTAATGAGTGATTTTTCTCTTTTGTGACTATTCCAATTTGGTGTATAAAAAGCTAAACTGTGAATTCCAAACTGGGATTTTGTGCTCTCATGCCATGGTAACAAGCTGAGCTAAATGGCCTTGAAAAGGAAGGAGGTCTAGTCATGTGGTGTGTGTTTTGTTTTGTTTTGTTTGKTTTTTGTTTTGTGTGGGTTTGTKKKTTKKTTTTTTTTTATGCCTGTATTTCCTGACTGATGAAGAGATGCAACTTTCACTAAGCTGAAATAAAACGCATTTAAAGTTTTTCTGCTTTAGGTGGCAAGTTGAGATGCTGTGGTTAGTGGTGTTTCACCTCTGGGACAGACCAGTTACAGGGGGGTTAAAAGAAAAATTATATCTGTGTGTTTGTAAAAAGTGGGAGTGTTTGTGCTGAAGTGATAGCATTTTGCAGACTATTTGGGAGRACATTCACTAAATAATATTTTAATTTTGCTTCTCCCCAACTTCAAAGGAGGAGCAACTGGACTTTGCACTGCACCYTGAGTGTCTGCAAAGGGCTGCTGGTTTATTTAATCTTTAATCTATGCAAGTACATGAATTTTGGTTCATAAATTGTGTGACATTTTATTTGTGATACTGTATGCATTTCAAGCTGCCTCAAAATGTATAGTATTAATCTAATTCAGAAATACAGCTTGCCCAACATAAAAAACACTGTGTATGAAAACTGGCTCCCTTGGAAAATATGTGAATATATGAACATGCTGGCATCATTCAAAATGTCTAATGACAGTAATGATGATCCCATGGTAAATATTTGGGTTTGTGTGCTCTGGAGAAACGTATGGCAGATATAACATACAGTTTTTATTTTATCAGGTAAAACCTTGCTGGCTCAGACTCTAGCTAAATGCCTAGATGTACCTTTTGCTATCTGTGATTGTACTACGTTGACTCAAGCTGGCTATGTTGGGGAAGACATTGAATCTGTTATTGCGAAACTCTTGCAAGATGCCAACTACAATGTAGAAAAAGCTCAGCAAGGTAAACTTTTACAATATGTTTCCTGASGTTCATTGATAGACTGTGTTCATCTTGCCTAAGTGTTCTAAACTTTGACACCACCAGTATTTCTGTAATTTATATTCCTGTTTCATATACCTGAATTTTAACATTTTAAATCAAAATAATAAACCTGAAAAGAGCTCTAAACATATCTTGTAGTTTTTCTTCTTATCCATAGTYGGACAAGATTGCATACATTTTTACAATCTACAGTATGGCAGTAGAACAGATTGCAGCTATCTTAAATTATGGTCTTCCCTGTGTGTAAGTTCTTGCTTCTCTTAAAAAGTGGAGTCTTCCTTAAATCCATTTTCTGTAACTGCAGGAATTGTTTTTCTGGATGAAGTAGATAAGATTGGCAGCGTTCCTGGTATTCATCAGTTACGGGATGTTGGAGGAGAAGGTGTTCAACAAGTAAGTACTTTCATGGAGTGATTTTACTTTGTAAGTGAACAGCCCATCCAGCCTATGTATCATATGTCAAATAGCACGGGAGTGTATGGAGTCACAGTTCTTCAGTTCCTTAATTGTTAACCTTTTGAAACTCYCATCTTTCCTCTTTACTTTCTTCATTCCAAAAAAATCTCAAAAGCAACTCTAGACTGCTTCATRGAAATGTTTTAATTGAAAAACGTCTTTGCAGCGTTCAGTTAGCAAGTTGCATAATGTAGGCAAGAATAGGTAACACTATCCATTTTTGACAAAACTCTTAAAGCAATTCTTTATTAAATGCAGCTTATAATGTGCATGGGAGTCACATTAAAGAAAGATTTTTGTCTATCCTTGAGTGGGATTGTTTGTCGTGTATGGAAAACTGATTTTTTTACTGTTACTATAAAGGTATAAGGGATTAAAAAATGTAAGTACATCTGTGAAAGCAAGCACAGTATGGTGCACCTTCTTACATGATGCTACACAGTGGAATTTTATATTGTTTATTTCTTCTCTCCTTCTTAGGGCTTGTTAAAATTACTAGAAGGCACAATAGTAAACGTTCCAGAAAAGAATTCTCGTAAACTACGTGGAGAAACGGTGCAGGTTGACACAACGAACATCCTCTTTGTAGCTTCTGGTGCTTTTAATGGTCTTGACAGAATTATCAGCAGGAGGAAAAATGAAAAAGTGAGTGCATCAGGCTGTATTTGAACGGAAAAATTATTATCTTAATTACTGTTCACAGTACTGACTCCTAAAGGTCTTGCTATATTTGTAAACCCACTAAGTTTGTTTGTAGAGCAGCGGTTTTCCATCTGTTATCTGGGAACCTGAGGTCAAGCCTAGGAAAGATAGCAAAGAACAAGCCTGCTGTTAGTAGGCTTAAGTAGCTTGCAGTGGTCTCTGCTTCCACGGAGAAATTTTTAGCATATGCAAATRGGGGGGGGAAAAAGGTTGAAAGCTGTTGGTAGAGGACCTGCTGTCCATACTTAAGTGGTAGACTTTTTACATTACTGTCGTGTCCTGTGTTTCTTAAAAACAGAATATGTGAAACAGTTCTAGCAATTATAATAGGATTTCTTTCAGTTGGAGTGTACCAAGCATGAAACTGAGAAAACCTTTGGATATCAGTAGAAAAAAGCTTTTATTGTTGATACTCAGATAGTTTGAGCAAATGGTGCTAAAAGCTATCATCTTCTTAAAATACCTAGTCATGCAGTTCACTATTTTGTATATTAATGTCTGGAGACAGAGTTCTTTTGGCTGCAGCTTTCTGACAAAATGTGCACCCTGCTGCTTAACAACAGAGGAGTGACTGAAATCCAAATTACCGTTTATGATAATTCATGTAGCTTTTCATATAAGCATTCTTGCRTGCATTTGCTTCACTTCTGGAGAGCCATTTTTAGTGTCACTGGTATTTGTAAATTTATCAGGACACGTTACTAACTTTTTATTTTAAGAAAAACTTGCTCTTAGGCTGATGTATTGATACTTTACTGAGGGAATTAAACGTTACGAGGAACTGATTGTGTGCAAGGGGTCTAATTTTACTATAAGTAATTTCTTGAGCTTGCATTAATATGTRATGACATAATCAGTCACTCCAGATTTTTTAATGCACGTGGAACGTGATTTAGTTACATAAAGAAAACTTAACTATTATAGTTCTGTAAGCATAACATATTTGTTTTGCAGTATTTAGGATTTGGGACACCATCTAATATGGGAAAAGGCAGAAGGGCTGCAGCAGCAGCTGATCTTGCTAACATAAGTGGAGAGTCCGATCCACGTGAAGATATTGAAGAAAAGGATCGCTTGCTGCGTCATGTGGAAGCCAGAGATCTCATTGAGTTTGGCATGATTCCTGAGTTTGTGGGACGTTTGCCCGTTGTGGTTCCTCTGCACAGCCTAGATGAGAAAACTCTTGTACGGATTCTTACTGAGCCACGAAATGCTGTGGTTCCTCAATACCAGGCACTTTTCAGCATGGATAAGGTTTGAATTTTTATTTGACGACTCTTCAATATTCTTGTTTATAAATACAGTGTTAAAGTGATCTAAAATATCAATTGAAATCACTTCTTCCCCCCACATRTGCACCTCCCCACTCTGGAAAGAAAAGTAAGCTAACTCATTAAAACCTGGCTGGTTTAGACTGGRTAACTGTCCTTGTGGGGCAAGTAATCTGGAAGTAGTTGAGCTGCTCTTCATGTTAACATTCAAATGAACATCTGTGACCTTGCCTAATAGGCATCAAGAGCCACTTCATGTACTGTAGGGGTACTTACAGTAGTTGTAGGTAAAGGGACATAGTACTAGTAACATTAGTCAAGAACGAAGTGTAGCTGAAGCTTTATGTATGTAGCTTAAATGTCAAATGTTCTGGTCTGTAACACGTAAATCGCTACTGTTTGTTATTTTCAGTAATGCTTGCACTGTCGTACTCAACACACTGTTGAGTTATATATGAAATAATTAACTAAACTTACCATTTTTCTCTATGTAGTGTGAATTAAATGTAACTGAAGATGCACTGAAGGCTATAGCCAGACTGGCCCTGGACAGAAAAACTGGTGCAAGAGGTCTTCGATCTATAATGGTGAGAAAATTAAGTCTCATATTGAGTAAATGAAGCTACCTACGTTTGTGTGTATAGACCTAATCGTGACAATTTTCAGTCAAAACCTCACTTAGTTCTGGGTCTTACATGGATACAGTAAGACTCTTTCTAAAACTGTCGGTATTCGGAGTTCTTTCAAGAAAACTCTCTAGCTCTGAAAATCACTTGCTAACCATATTGTTATGTAGAAGAGGGCATACAGAAATATTTTTTCCCTCTATTTTCTTGTAGGAAAAGCTGTTGCTGGAGCCCATGTTTGAAGTGCCCAATTCTGACATTGTATGCGTGGAAGTTGACAAAGATGTTGTAGAAGGCAAAAAAGAGCCAGGATACATTAGGTAAAACCATAAYGGAAGTATCAGAACAGACGAGTAATACAGCTAGACAGGTATTCTGATGTTTGCTGTAGGAACAAGCGTATAAACACAAAACCATGCACACAACCTAAAAAGGATCCAATTCTCTGTATACTGTACACAGCTAAATTAGTGCCTATTCTGTCCTAGAGACTTTGGGTTTGTATTGCTTTAGTTTTTAAATAGAAATTTAAAAATAAACTTATATATGAAGTTACTTTAAGCCATTTGTGTGTGTGTGTGTATACCTGTAGAAATAGAARTAAATTATAAGCATCTTAAGTTAACAGTAAAAATCTGAAGTTTAATTGTGACTGTACTGAAATTTCTGAAACAGAACTTYTTCCTTCCTCCTTCTATTTTCTGCCACTGAGGTGGGGTTTTTTTTGTGTGTTTTGTTTTGGTTTTTTGGTGGTTTTTTTGTTTTTGGTTTTTTTTTTTGTTTTGTTTTGGGTTTTTTTGGTTGTTTTGTTTTGGTTGGTTCTTTCAGTGGAGAGCCACAAAGGCACATCTATTGATTTGCTGAACTCTTATTAAAATAGTCAATCTAATGTTGTAAAGATTGTATTATGGTAATGATGTGGTGGAACGCTGAAAACACTGGACAAATCTGGATTTAAAAACAAATGAATCTTTAATTTTAGTAAACGAAGGATGGAGTTGAGAGTGGATGGGTCAGGTTAAAAACACAGGCCTGAAATCTAGGAACTCTGGGTTGGTTTCCACCTCTGCCAACTTTTTTGAGTACATGCTTTGTATTCATCTGTGTCTGTGCCTGAAGCTTGGCTCAGCACACCTAGTGTCTCAAAGGGAATGAATGGAGTGGAAAGTACTACTCTGACAGTGATGGTTGCTTTAAGTGATTTTGTAGAGCACCAGCACCCATGTTTGCTGAAAATTTAAAATTTACTAATTAAATCGAACGACTTTCCTGAAAATCAAAAGGCTATTGAATTCAGTAATGCGACTGCATACTGGTAGTAGTGTAAATCTGCACGGCACCATTTTCAGATCAGAAGGTTGTTTAGCAGATGGATGATTGTCAGAATATGTGTCATTGGGGCACTTTGCAGGTGGCATGTTTACCAGAAGCTATGGAAACTGTCTCCGTTCTTTTCCTCAATTTCTAAAGTATCTGATCAGTTCGTTTTAATTATAGGGCTCCCACTAAAGATTCATCTGAAGAAGAATATGACTCTGGCGTTGAGGAAGAAGGCTGGCCTCGACAAGCAGACGCTGCAAACCATTAAATACTGTCAGAACGCTCGCCCCCATAAAGCGCACTTGGTTATTTCCTTACGATTGCCTCTGGCTTCAGTCTGATACTAAAGGCATTGGATCTCTCTCGGATACGATACGTGATGAGGAACTTTATTGGATAAATCAGATTGTGTATTTTATTGCAACATCACATTGATTTATTTGATGGACATTGTGTGGGCTTGGATGGCATAATGTTCAAATATGAATTGTATATTACACTCGTTCAATTAAAATGTATAGCAAATATAGCAGCACCTGGATTGCTCTTTCTAGAAATGAAAACAGCAATGCAGGTGCTGCAGATAGTTAGATTTTACAATAATGTTACTCTACAAATGGGAAATCAAGATTAATAATTAGTAGAGGGTGAATAAACTCTTAGCTCCTCGTACGACTCACAGGGGGTTACGTTCAGGTCAGCGTGAGATTTCTGCTGGTGTTTGAAACCCGATGGGTGCTGGAGTGACTTGTTACATTGGTGGGGGAGGAAGCCCTTGCAACAGGATTTTGGAAAAACTGGGACACGCTTCATGACACTGCTGGGAGATTTTGCTAAAACGTGACACTAGTTTGTTACAGTAATTTGAACGCAATATCAAATAATATCCTTTCCTTCACCTCTCCGTTAGGGGTAGGTTTCAGTCACCTTGAATACTGTGAAAGAAGGTGAAGTCGGTAATTTGCTAATTTTTCTAGAAAGGTAAACAAGATTTCTAAGAAGCGGTAAGCCATCTGAATTTGGACGAGAAGTCGACATAAATTTTTAAATATTAATGTTCTAATATAGTACATTTTGTTTAACGTATTGGAACTATCATGCATCAATTTTTTGGTGCCAGGTATTTGCCCAACCTATCTTATAATGTTAAGAGATGAAAGAAGTAAATGTATAATATTTTTGATGTAATCAGTAGTGATTGTTCACATGACAGTGCTTTTTAAGTTATACGCTCAAATGCTAGTATTGCATCTTGTGGTTTTGTCTTCGATTTTTAGTCTTACAGCAGAGCAATCCTCCCTCTTCTGTTCTATACAGAAATTAATTCAATCCTTTAGGAGAGTCTTTGTAAAAACACTAAAGGACCTGTATGGTTTTGATTTGTTTCAGGAATTAAAATCGTTGCTTACAACTTTGTTTTGTCCTTCGGTGATACGTGGACTTAAGTTTTACTGACCCTTTTTTCTAAAATTTTAATTCACGCTATTTAAATAAAACTTTYGTCATTCTTTTCAGTCTAGTGGATGTTTTAGGACAGAAAGGATACTGCAGAGGCATTGACCCTATTTTTGTTGTTAATTTTTGTCGTGTAAATTTTATGTAATACTTGTGTTCTTACCTCGAAGCAGTGTGACATGCACTCGTTGCCAGATGCAACAGATACTTCCCTTAGGATTTCAGTTTTTTTCAGGTTAAATGACCCACTAATGGTTCAGAAAAAGCTGCCTTCGGAGTTGAGGATATTTCTAGGAGAAGCTTAGTCCCCTCAAAATGGGAATCTGTGGTGAACTATCTGTAACTGCATCCTCGCTTTCCTTTTTGTAGAGTGAAAAAAATATAACCGCTTTTAATTCTGAATCCTTTAATTCAAATCCTTTTTTAAATGGATTGAAAAAAAACCAAACAAACAACCACCACCTTTTAGGCGAAACTGTTCAACAACTTAGTTTTGAAAGTTGTTTGGAATTATGTAACCAAGACCTGTTTTTAAGGAAACAAAATGCTGTGTAACTACAGTTTGTACTTCACCTCTGGCGTTTGAATAAAACAAAGCGAATATTCAAGCAGCGGAGAGTTGTCATCCCTGACGTCATCCCCAGAAATTTTAAATTTTATGGGCATTTGGAGCTTTTGAGGCTTTTTTTTTTTTTTTTTTT